>JAESHU010000236.1:3827-25064 GCA_017639245.1 Myiopsitta monachus | reverse complement strand
CTGTGAGTGGAGGATTTAGTTTCTAAAGGGAGAATTTAGTTTCTGACGGCAGAATTGATTTTCTGACTTGAGAATTGGTTAATATTTTTTATTATATGTAATACTAGTTATATATTCTTATACAAATATAATTATACATAATTATATCATATTAGAGAATAGATAATCAGCGAGAGGAGAATTTAGTCTGTGAGAGTGGAATTTATACTGTGACATGGGAATTTACTCAGTGAGTGGAGAATTTACTCAGTGAGTGGAGAATTTAATCTGTGCTTAGAGATTTTCATGTGTTTGTACCTAAAATGGTAGAAGTCTTTCAGTGCCCGGAGGACTTGTTCTGTGACAGGAGGATTTAGTTTCTGACTGGAGGATTTAGTTTCTGACTGGAGGATTTAGTTTCTGACAGGAGGATTTAGTTTCTGACAGGTGGATTTAGTTTCTGATGGAAGAATTTATTTTCTGACGGGAGGATTTAGTTTCTGACGGGAGGATTTAGTTTCTGACAGGTGGATTTAGTTTCTGATGGAAGAATTTATTTTCTGACGGGAGGATTTAGTTTCTGACTGGAGGATTTAGTTTCTGATGGGAGGACTTAGTTTCTGACAGGAGGATTTTGTTTCTGACAGGAGTATTTAATTTCTGACTGGCGGATTTAGTTTCTGATGGGAGGATTTAGTTTCTAAATGTAGGATTTAGTTTCTGACAGGAGGATTTAGTTTCTGACGGGAGGATTTAGTTTCTGAAGGGAGGACTTAGTTTCTGACTGGAGGATTTAGTTTCTGACTGGGGGACTTAGTTTCTGTCAGGAGGATTTAGTTTCTGACTGGAGGATTTAGTTTCTGACTTCAGGATTTAGTTTCTGAATGGAGGATTTAGTTTGTGACTTCAGGATTTACTTTCTAAATGTAGGATTTAGTTTCTGACAGGAGGATTTAGTTTCTGACTGGAGGATTTTGTTGTTGACTGGAGGATTTAGTTTCTGACGGGAGGATATAGTTTCTGACTGGAGGATTTATTTTCTGACTTCAGGACTTAGTTTCTGACTGGAGGATTTAGTTTCTGACTGGAGGATTTAGTTTCTGACTGCAGGACTTAGTTTCTGACAGGAGGATTTATTATCTGACTGGAGGATTTAGTTTCTGACTGGAGGATTTAGTTTCAGACAGGAGGATTTAGTTTCTGACAAGAGGATTCAGTTTCTGACTTTAGGATTTAGTTTCTGACAGGAGGATTTAGTTTCTGACTGGAGGATTTAGTTTCTGACTGGAGGATTTAGTTTCTGAATGGAGGATTTAGTTTCTGACTGGAGAATTTAGTTTCTGACGGGAGGATTTAGTATCTGACTGGAGGATATAGTTTCTGAAGGGAGGACTTAGTTTCTGACTGGAGGATTTAGTTTCTGACTGGAGGATTTAGTTTCTAAATGCAGGATTTAGTTTCTGACAGGAGGATTTAGTTTCTGACGGGAGGATTTAGTTACTGACGATAGGATTTAGTTTCTGACTGGAGGATTTAGTTTCTGACTGGAGGATTTAGTTTCTGACTGGAGAATTTAGTTTCTGACTGGAGGATTTAGTTTCTGACTGGGGGACTTAGTTTCTGACAGGAGGATTTAGCTTCTGACTGGAGGATTTAGTTTCTGATGAGAGGATTTAGTTTCTGATGGGAGGACTTAGTTTCTGACAGGAGGATTTTGTTTCTGACAGGAGGATTTAGTTTCTGACTGGCGGATTTAGTTTATGATGGGAGGATTTTGTTTCGAAATGTAGGATTTAGTTTCTGACAGGAGGATTTTGTTTCTGACGGGAGGACTTAGTTTCTGACTGGAGGATTTAGTTTCTGACTGGAGGATACAGTTTCTGACTGGAGGACTTAGTTTCTGACTGGAGGATTTAGTTTCTGACTGGAGGATTTAGTTTCTGACGGGAGGATTTAGTTTCTGAGTGGAGGACTTAGTTTCTGACTGGAGGATTTAGTTTCTGACTGGAGGATTTAGTTTCTGACGGGAGGATTTAGTTTCTGACTGGAGGATTTAGTTTCTGACTGGAGGATTTAGTTTCTGACTGGAGGATTTATTTTCTGACGGGTGGATTTAGTTGCTGACTGGAGGATTTAGTTTCTGACGGAAGGATTTATTTTCTGACTGGAGGATTTAGTTTCTGATGGGAGGAATTAGTTTCTGACAGGAGGATTTAGTTTCTGACTGGAGGATTTAGTTTCTGATGGGAGGACTTAGTTTCTGACAGGAGGATTTTGTTTCTGACTTCAGGATTTAGTTTCTGACTTCAGGATTTTGTTTCTGACGGGAGGATTTAGTTTCTGACTGGAGGATTTAGTTTCTGACTGGAGAATTTAGTTTCTGACTGGAGGATTTTGTTTCTGACTGGAGAATATAGTTTCTGACTTCAGGATTTAGTTTCTGACGGGAGGATTTAGTTTCTGACTGGAGGATTTAGTTTCTGACTGGAGGATTTAGTTTCTGACTGGAGGATTTAGTTTCTGACTGGAGGACTTAGTTTCTGACAGGAGGACTTAGTTTCTGACAGGAGGATTTAGTTTCTGACTGGAGGATTTAGTTTCTGACGGGAGGATTTAGTTTCTGACGGGAGGACTTAGTTTCTGAGTGGTGGATTTAGTTTCTGACTGGAGGATTTAGTTTCTGACTGGAGGATTTAGTTTCTGACGGGAGGATTTAGTTTCTGACAGGAGGATTTAGTTTCTGACATGAGAATTTATTTTCTGACTGGAGGATTTTGTTTCTGACTATAGAATATATTTTCTGACTTCAGGATTTTGTTTCAGAAGGGAGGACTTAGCTTCTGACTGGAGGATTTAGTTTCTGACGGGAGGATTTAGTTTCTGACGGGAGGATTTAGTATCTGACTGGAGGATTTACTTTCTGACGGGAGGTTTTAGTATCTGAATGGAGGATTTAGTTTCTGACTGGAGGATATAGTTTCTGACGGGAGGATTTAGTTTCTGACGGGAGGATTTAGTTTCTGACAGGAGGATTTAGTTTCTGACTGGAGGACTTAGTTTCTGAAGGGAGGATTTAGTTTCTGACGGGACTATTTAGCTTCTGAATGGAGGATATAGTTTCTGACTGGAGGATTTAGTTTCTAATTGTAGGATTTAGTTTCTGACTGGAGGTCATAGTTTCTGACTGGAGAATTTAGTTTCTGACTTCAGGATTTTGTTTCTGACTGGAGAATTTAGTTTCTGACTTCAGGATTTTGTTTCTGACGGGAGGATTTAGTTTCTAAATGTAGGATTTAGTTTCTGGTTGGAGGATTTAGTTTCTGAATTTAGGATTTAGTTTCTGACAGGAGGATTTAGTTTCTAAATGTAGGATTTAGTTTCTGACTGGAGGATTTAGTTTCTGACGGGAGGATTTAGTTTCTGAAGGGAGGATTTAGTTTCTGACTGGAGGATATAGTTTCTAAATGGAGGATTTAGTTTCTGACAGGAGGATTTAGTTTCTGACTGGAGGATTTAGTTTCTGATGGGAGGACTTAGTTTCTGACAGGAGGATTTTGTTTCTGACAGGAGTATTTAATTTCTGACTGGCGGATTTAGTTTCTGATGGGAGGATTTAGTTTCTAAATGTAGGATTTAGTTTCTGACAGGAGGATTTAGTTTCTGACGGGAGGATTTAGTTTCTGAAGGGAGGACTTAGTTTCTGACTGGAGGATTTAGTTTCTGACTGGGGGACTTAGTTTCTGTCAGGAGGATTTAGTTTCTGACTGGAGGATTTAGTTTCTGACTTCAGGATTTAGTTTCTGAATGGAGGATTTAGTTTGTGACTTCAGGATTTACTTTCTAAATGTAGGATTTAGTTTCTGACAGGAGGATTTAGTTTCTGACTGGAGGATTTTGTTGTTGACTGGAGGATTTAGTTTCTGACGGGAGGATATAGTTTCTGACTGGAGGATTTATTTTCTGACTTCAGGACTTAGTTTCTGACTGGAGGATTTAGTTTCTGACTGGAGGATTTAGTTTCTGACTGCAGGACTTAGTTTCTGACAGGAGGATTTATTATCTGACTGGAGGATTTAGTTTCTGACTGGAGGATTTAGTTTCAGACAGGAGGATTTAGTTTCTGACAAGAGGATTCAGTTTCTGACTTTAGGATTTAGTTTCTGACAGGAGGATTTAGTTTCTGACTGGAGGATTTAGTTTCTGACTGGAGGATTTAGTTTCTGAATGGAGGATTTAGTTTCTGACTGGAGGATTTAGTTTCTGACGGGAGGATTTAGTATCTGACTGGAGGATATAGTTTCTGAAGGGAGGACTTAGTTTCTGACTGGAGGATTTAGTTTCTGACTGGAGGATTTAGTTTCTAAATGCAGGATTTAGTTTCTGACAGGAGGATTTAGTTTCTGACGGGAGGATTTAGTTACTGACGATAGGATTTAGTTTCTGACTGGAGGATTTAGTTTCTGACTGGAGGATTTAGTTTCTGACTGGAGAATTTAGTTTCTGACTGGAGGATTTAGTTTCTGACTGGGGGACTTAGTTTCTGACAGGAGGATTTAGCTTCTGACTGGAGGATTTAGTTTCTGATGAGAGGATTTAGTTTCTGATGGGAGGACTTAGTTTCTGACAGGAGGATTTTGTTTCTGACAGGAGGATTTAGTTTCTGACTGGCGGATTTAGTTTATGATGGGAGGATTTTGTTTCGAAATGTAGGATTTAGTTTCTGACAGGAGGATTTTGTTTCTGACGGGAGGACTTAGTTTCTGACTGGAGGATTTAGTTTCTGACTGGAGGATACAGTTTCTGACTGGAGGATTTAGTTTCTGACTGGAGGACTTAGTTTCTGACTGGAGGATTTAGTTTCTGACTGGAGGATTTAGTTTCTGACGGGAGGATTTAGTTTCTGAGTGGAGGACTTAGTTTCTGACTGGAGGATTTAGTTTCTGACTGAAGGATTTAGTTTCTGACGGGAGGATTTAGTTTCTGACTGGAGGATTTAGTTTCTGACTGGAGGATTTTGTTTCTGACGGGAGGATTTAGTTTCTGACGGGAGGATTTAGTTTCTGACTGGAGGACTTAGTTTCTAACAGGAGGATTTAGTTTTTGACAGGAGGATATAGTTTCTGACAGGAGGATTTAGTTTCTGACTGGAGGATTTAGTTTCTGAGTTTAGGATTTAGTTTCTGACAGGGGGATTTAGTTTCTGACAGGAGGATTTAGTTTCTGACTGGAGGATTTAGTTTCTGAATGGAGGATTTAGTTTCTGACTGGAGAATTTAGTTTCTGACGGGAGGATTTAGTATCTGACTGGAGGATATAGTTTCTGAAGGGAGGACTTAGTTTCTGACTGGGGGATTTAGTTTCTGACGGGAGAATTTAGTTTCTGACTGGAGAATTTAGTTTCTGACGGGAGAATTGTTTAGTATTTTTTTTTCTATGTAATGCTAATTATATATTATTACACTAATATAATTAAACATAATTATATCATATTAGAGAATAGATAATCAGCGAGAGGAGAATTTAGTCTGTGACATGGGAATTTTTTCTGTGACATGGGAATTTACTCAGTGAGTGGAGAATTTACTCAGTGAGTGGAGAATTTAATCTGTGCTTGGAGATTTTCATGTGTTTGGTGAATTTAGTCCAAGATGGTAGAAGTCTTTCAGTGACTGGAGGACTTCTTCTGTGACTGGAGGATTTAGTTTCTGACGGGAGGATTTAGTTTCTGACCGGAGGATTTCGTTTCTGACTGGAGGATTTAGTTTCTGATGGGAGGATTTAGTTTCTGACTGGAGAATTTAGTTTCTGACTGGAGGATTTAGTTTCTGATGGTAGAATTTAGTTTCTCACTTGAGAATTGGTTAATATTATTTATTATATATAATACAAATAATATATTATTATATTAATATAATTATACATAATTATATCATATTAGAGATCAGATAATCAGCGAGAGGAGAATTTTATCTGTGAGTGTGGAATTTATTCTGTGACATGGGAGTTTTTTCTGTGACATGGGAATTTACTCAGTGAGTGGAGAATTTACTCAGTGAGTGGAGAATTTAATCTGTGCTTAGAGATTTTCATGTGTTTGGCGAATTTAGTCCAAGATGGTAGAAGTCTTTCAGTGACTGGAGGACTTCTTCTGTGACTGGAGGATTTAGTTTCTAACGGGAGGATTTAGTTTCTGACTGGAGGATTTAGTTTCAGACGGCAGAATTTTCTTTCTGTCGGGAGGATTTAGTTTCTGACTGGAGAATTTAGTTTCTGAGTGGTGGATTTATTTTCTGACTGAAGGATGTAGTTTCTGACGGGAGAATTTAGTTTCTGACTGGAGAATTTAGTTTCTGACTGGAGGATTTAGTTTCTGACTGGGGGACTTAGTTTCTGACAGGAGGATTTAGCTTCTGACTGGAGGATTTAGTTTCTGATGAGAGGATTTAGTTTCTGATGGGAGGACTTAGTTTCTGACAGGAGGATTTTGTTTCTGACAGGAGGATTTAGTTTCTGACTGGCGGATTTAGTTTCTGATGGGAGGATTTTGTTTCGAAATGTAGGATTTAGTTTCTGACAGGAGGATTTAGTTTCTGACAGGAGGACTTAGTTTCTGACTGGAGGATTTAGTTTCTGACTGGAGGATATAGTTTCTGACTGGAGGATTTAGTTTCTGACTGGAGGACTTAGTTTCTGACTGGAGGATTTAGTTTCTGACTGGAGGATTTAGTTTCTGACGGGAGGATTTAGTTTCTGACTGGAGGACTTAGTTTCTGACTGGAGGATTTAGTTTCTGTCGGGAAGATTTAGTTTCTGACTGAAGGATTTAGTTTCTGACGGGAGGATTTAGTTTCTGACTGGAGGACTTAGTTTCTGACAGGAGGATTTAGTTTCTGACTGAAGGATTTAGTTTCTGACGGGAGGATTTAGTTTCTGACTGGAGGATTTAGTTTCTGACTGGAGGATTTTGTTTCTGACGGGAGGATTTAGTTTCTGACGGGAGGATTTAGTTTCTGACTGGAGGACTTAGTTTCTAACAGGAGGATTTAGTTTTTGACAGGAGGATATAGTTTCTGACAGGAGGATTTAGTTTCTGACTGGAGGATTTAGTTTCTGAGTTTAGGATTTAGTTTCTGACAGGGGGATTTAGTTTCTGACAGGAGGATTTAGTTTCTGACTGGAGGATTTAGTTTCAGACAGGAGGATTTAGTTTCTAACTGGAGGATTTAGTTTCTGACTGGAGGATATAGTTTCTGACAGGAGGATTTAGTTTCTGACTGGAGGATTTAGTTTCTGAATGGAGGATTTAGTTTCTGACTGGAGAATTTAGTTTCTGACGGGAGGATTTAGTATCTGACTGGAGGATATAGTTTCTGAAGGGAGGACTTAGTTTCTGACTGGGGGATTTAGTTTCTGACGGGAGAATTTAGTTTCTGACTGGAGAATTTAGTTTCTGACGGGAGAATTGTTTAGTATTTTTTTTTCTATGTAATGCTAATTATATATTATTACACTAATATAATTAAACATAATTATATCATATTAGAGAATAGATAATCAGCGAGAGGAGAATTTAGTCTGTGAGAGTGGAATTTTTTCTTTGACATGGGAATTTACTCAGTGAGTGGAGAATTTACTCAGTGAGTGGAGAATTTAATCTGTGCTTGGAGATTTTCATGTGTTTGGTGAATTTAGTCCAAGATGGTAGAAGTCTTTCAGTGACTGGAGGACTTCTTCTGTGACTGGAGGATTTAGTTTCTGACGGGAGGATTTAGTTTCTGACCGGAGGATTTCGTTTCTGACTGGAGGATTTAGTTTCTGATGGGAGGATTTAGTTTCTGACTGGAGAATTTAGTTTCTGACTGGAGGATTTAGTTTCTGATGGTAGAATTTAGTTTCTCACTTGAGAATTGGTTAATATTATTTATTATATATAATACAAATAATATATTATTATACTAATATAATTATACATAATTATATCATATTAGAGATCAGATAATCAGCGAGAGGAGAATTTTATCTGTGAGTGTGGAATTTATTCTGTGACATGGGAGTTTTTTCTGTGACATGGGAATTTACTCAGTGAGTGGAGAATTTACTCAGTGAGTGGAGAATTTAATCTGTGCTTAGAGATTTTCATGTGTTTGGCGAATTTAGTCCAAGATGGTAGAAGTCTTTCAGTGACTGGAGGACTTCTTCTGTGACTGGAGGATTTAGTTTCTAACGGGAGGATTTAGTTTCTGACTGGAGGATTTAGTTTCAGACGGCAGAATTTTCTTTCTGTCGGGAGGATTTAGTTTCTGACTGGAGAATTTAGTTTCTGAGTGGTGGATTTATTTTCTGACTGAAGGATGTAGTTTCTGACGGGAGAATTTAGTTTCTGACTGGAGAATTTAGTTTCTGACGGGAGAATAGGTTAATAATATTTATTATATGTAATACTAATTAGATATTATTATGCTAATATAATTATACATAATTATATCATATTAGAGAATAGATAATCAGCGAGAGGAGAATTTAGTCTGTGAGAGTGGAATTTATTCTGTGACATGGGAATTTACTCAGTGAGTGGAGAATTTACTAGGTGAGTGGAGAATTTAATCTGTGCTTAGAGATTTTCATGTGTTTGGCGAATTTAGTCCAAGATGGTAGAAGTCTTTCAGTGACTGAAGGACTTATTCTGAGACAGGAGGATTTAGTTTCTGACTGGAGGATTTAGTTTCTGACGGGAGGATTTAGTTTCTGACTGGAGGACATAGTTTCTGACGGGAGGATTTAGTTTCTGACTGGAGGATTTAGTTTCTGACGGGAGGATTTAGTTTCTGCCTGGAGAGTTGGTTAGTATTTTTTTTTCTATGTAATGCTAGTTATATATTATTACACTAATATAATTAAACATAATTATATCATATTAGAGAATAGATAATCAGCGAGAGGAGAATTTAGTCTGTGAGAGTGGAATTTTTTCTGTGACATGGGAATTTACTCAGTGAGTGGAGAATTTACTCGGTGAGTGGAGAATTTAATCTGTGCTTAGAGATTTTCATGTGTTTGGAGAATTTAGTCCAAGATGGTAGAAGTCTTTCAGTGACTGGAGGACTTCTTCTGTGACTGGAGGATTTAGTTTCTGACGGGAGGATTTAGTTTCTCACTTGAGAATTGGTTAATATTATTTATTATATGTAATACTAATTATATATTATTATACTAATGTAATTATACATAATTATATGATATTAGAGAAAAGATAATCAGCGAGATTAGAATTTAATCTGTGAGTGTGGAATTTATTCTGTGACATGGGGGTTTTTTCTGTGACATGTGAATTTACTCAGTGAGTGGAGAATTTACTCAGTGAGTGGAGAATTTAATCTGTGCTTAGAGATTTTCATGTGTATGGCGAATATAGTCCAAGTTGGTAGAAGTCTTTCAGTGACTGGAGGACTTCTTCTGTGACTGGAGGAGTTAGTTTCTGACTGGAGGATTTAGTTTCTGACTGGAGGATTTCGTTTCTGACTGGAGGATTTAGTTTCTGATGGAAGAATTTAGTTTCTGACAGGAGGATTTAGTTTCTGATGGTAGAATTTAGTTTCTCACTTGAGAATTGGTTAATATTATTTATTATATGTAATACTAATTATATATTATTATACTAATATAATTATACATAATTATATCATATTAGAGAATAGATAATCAGCGAGAGGAGAATTTAGTCTGTGAGAGTGGAATTCATTCTGTGACATGGGATTTTCTTCTGTGACATGGGAATTTACTCAGTGAGTGGAGAATTTACTCAGTGAGTGGAGAATTTAATCTGTGCTTAGAGATTTTCATGTGTTTGGCGAATTTAGTCCAAGATGGTAGAAGTCTTTCAGTGACTGGAGGACTTATTCTGTGACTGGAGGATTTAGTTTCTGACGGGAGGATTTAGTTTCTCACTTGAGAATTGGTTAATATTATTTATTATATGTAATACTAATTATATATTATTATGCTAATATAATTATACATAATTATATCATATTAGAGAATAGATAATCAGCGAGAGGATAATTTAGTCTGTGAGAGTGGAATTTATTCTGTGACATGGGAATTTTTTCTGTGACATGGGAATTTACTCAGTGAGTGGAGAATTTACTCAGTGAGTGGAGAATTTAATCTGTGCTTAGAGATTTTCATGTGTTTGTACGTAAAATGGTAGAAGTCTTTCAGTGACAGGAGGACTTGTTCTGTGACAGGAGGATTTAGTTTCTGACTGGAGGATTTAATTTCTGACTGGAGGATTTAGTTTCTGACAGGAGGATTTAGTTTCTGACGGAAGAGTTTAGTTTCTGACAGGAGGATTTAGTTTCTGACTGGGGGATTTAGTTCCTGACAGGAGAATTTAGTTTCTGACTGGAGAATTTAATTTCT
Source organism: Myiopsitta monachus (assembly GCA_017639245.1). NCBI lineage: Eukaryota > Metazoa > Chordata > Aves > Psittaciformes > Psittacidae > Myiopsitta > Myiopsitta monachus. Next base: position 14,666 of record JAESHU010000236.1, on the reverse strand, counting down.
GACTGGAGGATTTAGTTTCTGACAGGAGGATTTAGTTTCTGATGGAAGAATTTAGTTTCTAACTGGAGGATTTAGTTTCTGACTGGGGGATTTCGTTTCTGATGGCTGAATTTAGTTTCTGACGGGAGAATTTAGTTTCTGACGGGAGAATTGTTTAGTATTTTTTTTTCTATGTAATGCTAATTATATATTCTTACACTAATATAATTAAACATAATTATATCATATTAGAGAATAGATAATCAGCGAGAGGAGAATTTAGTCTGTGAGAGTGGAATTTATTCTGTGACATGGCAATTTACTCAGTGAGTGGAGAATTTATTCAGCGAGTGGAGAATTTGATCTGTGCTTAGAGATTTTCATGTGTATGGCGAATATAGTCCAAGATGGTAGAAGTCTTTCAGTGACTGGAGGACTTCTTCTGTGACTGGAGGATTTAGTTTCTGACCGGAGGATTTAATTTCTGACTGGAGGATTTAGTTTCTGACAGGACGATTTAGTTTCTGATGGAAGAATTTAGTTTCTAACTGGAGGATTTAGTTTCTGACTGGGGGATTTAGTTTCTGACGGGAGAATTTAGTTTCTGACAGGAGGATTTAGTTTCTGACTGGGGGATTTAGTTTCTGACGGGGGAATTTAGTTTCTGACAGGAGGATTTAGTTTCTGACTGGAGGATATAGTTTCTGACTGGAGGATTTAGTTTCTGACTGGAGGATTTAGTTTCTGACTGGAGGATTTAGTTTCTAATTGTAGGATTTAGTTTCTGACGGGAGGATTTAGTTTCTGACTGGAGGATTAGTTTCTGACTGGAGGATTAATTTCTGACTGGATTATTTAGTTTCTGACGGGAGGATATAGTTTCTGACTGGAGGATTTAGTTTCTGACGGGAGAATTGTTTAGTATTTTTTTTTCTATGTAATGCTAATTATATATTCTTACACTAATATAATTAAACATAATTATATCATATTAGAGAATAGATAATCAGCGAGAGGAGAATTTAGTCTGTGAGAGTGGAATTTATTCTGTGACATGGGAATTTACTCAGTGAGTGGAGAATTTACTCAGTGAGTGGAGAATTTAATCTGTGCTTAGAGATTTTCATGTGTTTGGTGAATTTAGTCCAAGATGGTAGAAGTCTTTCAGTGACTGGAGGACTTCTTCTGTGACTGGAGGATTTAGTTTCTGACTGGAGGATTTAGTTTCTGACTGCAGGATTTAGTTTCTGACTGGAGGATTTCGTTTCTGACTGGAGGATTTAGTTTCTGACGGAAGAATTTAGTTTCTCACTTGAGAATTGGTTAATATTATTTATTATATGTAATACTAATTATATATTATTATACTAATATAATTATACATAATTTTATCATATTAGAAAATAGATAATCAGCGAGAGGAGAATTTAGTCTGTGAGAGTGGAATTCATTCTGTGACATGGGAATTTTTTCTGTGTCATGGGAATTTACTCAGTGAGTGGAGAATTTACTCAGTAGGTGGAGAATTTAATCTGTGCTTAGAGATTTTCATGTGTTTGGCGAATTTAGTCCAAGATGGTAGAAGTCTTTCAGTGACTGGAGGACTTATTCTGTGACTAGAGGCTTCAGTTTCTTACAGGAGGATTTAGTTTCTCACTTGAGAATTGGTTAATTATATTTATTATATGTAATCCTAATTATATATTATTACACTAATATAATTAAACATAATTATATCATATTAGAGAATAGATAATCAGCGAGAGGAGAATTTAGTCTGTGAGACTGGAATTTTTTCTGTGACATGGGAATTTACTCAGTGAGTGGAGAATTTACTCAGTGAGTGGAGAATTTAATCTGTGCTTAGAGATTTTCATGTGTTTGGCGAATTTAGTCCAAGGTGGTAGAAGTCTTTCAGTGACTGAAGGACTTATTCTGTGACTGGAGGATTTAGTTTCTGACTGGAGGACTTAGTTTCTGACTGGAGGATTTAGTTTCTGACTGGAGGATTTAGTTTCTGACTGGAGGATTTAGTTTCTGACGGGAGAATTGTTTAGTATTTTTTTTTCTATGTAATGCTAATTATATATTATTACACTAATATAATTAAACATAATTATATCATATTAGAGAATAGATAATCAGCGAGAGGAGAATTTAGTCTGTGAGAGTGGAATTTATTCTGTGACATGGGAATTTTTTCTGTGACATGGGAATTTACTCAGTGAGTGGAGAATTTACTCAGTGAGTGGAGAATTTAATCTGTGATTAGAGATTTACATGTGTTTGTACGTAAAATGGTAGAAGTCTTTCAGTGAAAGGAGGACTTGTTCTGTGAGAGGAGGATTTAGTTTCTGACTGGAGGATTTATTTTCTGACTGGAGGATTTAGTTTCTGACAGGAGGATTTAGTTTCTGATGGAAGAATTTAGTTTCTGCATGGAGGATTTAGTTTCTGACTGGGGGATTTAGTTTCTGATGGGAGAATTTAGTTTCTGACTGGAGAATTTAATTTCTGACTGGAGGATTTAGTTTCTGACAGGAGGATTTAGTTTCTGATGGAAGAATTTAGTTTCAAACTGGAGGATTTAGTTTCTGACTGGGGGATTTAGTTTCTGACTGGGGGATTTAGTTTCTGACGGGAGAATTTAGTTTCTGACGGGAGAATTGGTTAGTTTTTTTTTTCTATGTAATGCTAATTATATATTATTACACTAATATAATTAAACATAATTATATCATATTAGAGAATAGATAATCAGCGAGAGGAGAATTTAGTCTGTGAGAGTGGAATTTATTCTGTGACATGGGAATTTACTCAGTGAGTGGAGAATTTACTCAGTGAGTGGAGAATTTAATCTGTGCTTAGAGATTTTCATGTGTTTGGCGAATTTAGTCCAAGATGGCCGAAGTCTTTCAATGACTGAAGGACTTATTCTGTGACTGGAGGATTTAGTTTCTGACTGGAGGATTTAGTTTCTGACTGCAGGACTTAGTTTCTGACTGGAGGATTTAGTTTCTGAAGGGAGGATTTAGTTTCTGACGGGAGAATTGGTTAGTATTTTTTTTTCTATGTAATGCTAATTATATATTCTTACACTAATATAATTAAACATAATTATATCATATTAGAGAATAGATAATCAGCGAGAGGAGAATTTAGTCTGTGAGAGTGGAATTTATTCTGTGACATGGGAATTTACTCAGTGAGTGGAGAATTTACTCAGTGAGTGGAGAATTTAATCTGTGCTTAGAGATTTTCATGTGTTTGGTGAATTTAGTCCAAGATGGTAGAAGTCTTTCAGTGACTGGAGGACTTCTTCTGTGACTGGAGGATTTAGTTTCTGACTGGAGGATTTAGTTTCTGACTGCAGGATTTAGTTTCTGACTGGAGGATTTCGTTTCTGACTGGAGGATTTAGTTTCTGACGGAAGAATTTAGTTTCTCACTTGAGAATTGGTTAATATTATTTATTATATGTAATACTAATTATATATTATTATACTAATATAATTATACATAATTTTATCATATTAGAGAATAGATAATCAGCGAGAGGAGAATTTAGTCTGTGAGAGTGGAATTCATTCTGTGACATGGGAATTTTTTCTGTGTCATGGGAATTTACTCAGTGAGTGGAGAATTTACTCAGTAGGTGGAGAATTTAATCTGTGCTTAGATATTTTCATGTGTTTGGCGAATTTAGTCCAAGATGGTAGAAGTCTTTCAGTGACTGGAGGACTTATTCTGTGACTAGAGGCTTCAGTTTCTTACAGGAGGATTTAGTTTCTCACTTGAGAATTGGTTAATTATATTTATTATATGTAATACTAATTATATATTATTACACTAATATAATTAAACATAATTATATCATATTAGAGAATAGATAATCAGCGAGAGGAGAATTTAGTCTGCGAGACTGGAATTTTTTCTGTGACATGGGAATTTACTCAGTGAGTGGAGAATTTACTCAGTGAGTGGAGAATTTAATCTGTGCTTAGAGATTTTCATGTGTTTGGCGAATTTAGTCCAAGGTGGTAGAAGTCTTTCAGTGACTGAAGGACTTATTCTGTGACTGGAGGATTTAGTTTCTGACTGGAGGACTTAGTTTCTGACTGGAGGATTTAGTTTCTGACTGGAGGATTTAGTTTCTGACTGGAGGATTTAGTTTCTGACGGGAGAATTGTTTAGTATTTTTTTTTCTATGTAATGCTAATTATATATTATTACACTAATATAATTAAACATAATTATATCATATTAGAGAATAGATAATCAGCGAGAGGAGAATTTAGTCTGTGAGAGTGGAATTTATTCTGTGACATGGGAATTTTTTCTGTGACATGGGAATTTACTCAGTGAGTGGAGAATTTACTCAGTGAGTGGAGAATTTAATCTGTGATTAGAGATTTACATGTGTTTGTACGTAAAATGGTAGAAGTCTTTCAGTGAAAGGAGGACTTGTTCTGTGAGAGGAGGATTTAGTTTCTGACTGGAGGATTTATTTTCTGACTGGAGGATTTAGTTTCTGACAGGAGGATTTAGTTTCTGATGGAAGAATTTAGTTTCTGCATGGAGGATTTAGTTTCTGACTGGGGGATTTAGTTTCTGATGGGAGAATTTAGTTTCTGACTGGAGAATTTAATTTCTGACTGGAGGATTTAGTTTCTGACAGGAGGATTTAGTTTCTGATGGAAGAATTTAGTTTCAAACTGGAGGATTTAGTTTCTGACTGGGGGATTTAGTTTCTGACTGGGGGATTTAGTTTCTGACGGGAGAATTTAGTTTCTGACGGGAGAATTGGTTAGTTTTTTTTTTTCTATGTAATGCTAATTATATATTATTACACTAATATAATTAAACATAATTATATCATATTAGAGAATAGATAATCAGCGAGAGGAGAATTTAGTCTGTGAGAGTGGAATTTATTCTGTGACATGGGAATTTACTCAGTGAGTGGAGAATTTACTCAGTGAGTGGAGAATTTAATCTGTGCTTAGAGATTTTCATGTGTTTGGCGAATTTAGTCCAAGATGGTCGAAGTCTTTCAGTGACTGAAGGACTTATTCTGTGACTGGAGGATTTAGTTTCTGACTGGAGGATTTAGTTTCTGACTGCAGGACTTAGTTTCTGACTGGAGGATTTAGTTTCTGAAGGGAGGATTTAGTTTCTGACGGGAGAATTGGTTAGTATTTTTTTTTCTATGTAATGCTAATTATATATTATTACACTAATATAATTAAACATAATTATATCATATTAGAGAATAGATAATCAGCGAGAGGAGAATTTAGTCTGTGAGAGTGGAATTTATTCTGTGACATGGGAATTTACTCAGTGAGTGGAGAATTTACTCAGTGAGTGGAGAATTTAATCTGTGCTTAGAGATTTTCATGTGTTTGGCGAATTTAGTCCAAGATGGCAGAAGTCTTTCAGTGACTGGAGGACTTCTTCTGTGACTGGAGGATTTAGTTTCTGACAGGAGGATTTAGTTTCTGACAGGAGGATTTAGTTTCTGACGGGAGGACTTAGTTTCCGACGGGTGGATTTAGTTTCTGACGGAAGGATTTAGTTTCTGATGGGAGGATTTAGTTTCTGACTGGGGGATTTAGTTTCTGACGGGAGAATTTAGTTTCTGACGGGAGAATTGGTTAGTTTTTTTTTTTCTATGTAATGCTAATTATATATTATTACACTAATATAATTAAACATAATTATATCATATTAGAGAATAGATAATCAGCGAGAGGAGAATTTAGTCTGTGAGAGTGGAATTTATTCTGTGACATGGGAATTTACTCAGTGAGTGGAGAATTTACTCAGTGAGTGGAGAATTTAATCTGTGCTTAGAGATTTTCATGTGTTTGGCGAATTTAGTCCAAGATGGTAGAAGTCTTTCAGTGACAGGAGAACTTCTTCTGTGACTGGAGGATTTAGTTTCTGACAGGAGGATTTAGTTTCTGACTGCAGGACTTAGTTTCTGACTGGAGGATTTAGTTTCTGACGGGAGGATTTAGTTTCTGACGGGAGAATTGGTTAGTATTTTGTTTTCTATGTAATGCTAATTATATATTATTACACTAATATAATTAAACATAATTATATCATATTAGAGAATAGATAATCAGCGAGAGGAGAATTTAGTCTGTGAGAGTGGAATTTATTCTGTGACATGGGAATTTTTTCTGTGACATGGGAATTTACTCAGTGAGTGGAGAATTTACTCAGTGAGTGGAGAATTTAATCTGTGTTTAGAGATTTTCATGTGTTTGGAGAATTTAGTCCAAGATGGTAGAAGTCTTTCAGTGACGGGAGGACTTATTCTGTGACTAGAGGATTTAGTTTCTGACTGGAGGATTTCGTTTCTGACGGGAGGATTTAGTTTCTGACGGAAGAATTTAGTTTCTGATGGGAGGATTTAGTTTCTGATGGCAGAATTTAGTTTCTCGCTTGAGAATTGGTTAATATTATTTATTATATGTAATAATAATTATATATTATTATACTAATATAATTATACATAATTATATCATATTAGAGAATAGATAATCAGCGAGAGGAGAATTTAGTCTGTGAGAGTGGAATTTATTCTGTGACATGGGAATTTACTCAGTGAGTGGAGAATTTACTCAGTGAGTGGAGAATTTAATCTGTGCTTAGAGATTTTCATGTGTTTGGCGAATTTAGTCCAAGATGGCAGAAGTCTTTCAGTGACTGGAGGACTTCTTCTGTGACTGGAGGATTTAGTTTCTGACTGGAGGATTAAGTTTCTGACGGGAGGATTAAGTTTCTGCCTGGAGAATTGGCTAGTATTTTTTTTTTATATGTAATGCTAATTATATATTATTACACTAATCAAATTAAACATAATTATATCATATTAGAGAATAGATAATCACTGAGAGGAGAATTTAGTCTGTGAGAGTGGAATTTATTCTGTGACATGGGAATTTTTTCTGTGACATGGGAATTTACTCAGTGAGTGGAGAATTTACTCAGTGAGTGGAGAATTTAATCTGTGCTTAGAGATTTTCATGTGTTTGGCAAATTTAGTCCAAGATGGCAGAAGTCTTTCAGTGACAGGAGGACTTATTCTGTGAGTGGAGGATTTAGTTTCTAAAGGGAGAATTTAGTTTCTGACGGCAGAATTGATTTTCTGACTTGAGAATTGGTTAATATTTTTTATTATATGTAATACTAGTTATATATTCTTATACAAATATAATTATACATAATTATATCATATTAGAGAATAGATAATCAGCGAGAGGAGAATTTAGTCTGTGAGAGTGGAATTTATACTGTGACATGGGAATTTACTCAGTGAGTGGAGAATTTACTCAGTGAGTGGAGAATTTAATCTGTGCTTAGAGATTTTCATGTGTTTGTACCTAAAATGGTAGAAGTCTTTCAGTGCCCGGAGGACTTGTTCTGTGACAGGAGGATTTAGTTTCTGACTGGAGGATTTAGTTTCTGACTGGAGGATTTAGTTTCTGACAGGAGGATTTAGTTTCTGACAGGTGGATTTAGTTTCTGATGGAAGAATTTATTTTCTGACGGGAGGATTTAGTTTCTGACGGGAGGATTTAGTTTCTGACTGGAGGATTTAGTTTCTGACTGGAGAATAGGTTAATATTATTTATTATATGTAATACTAATTATATATTATTATGCTAATAAAATTATACTTAATTATATCATATTAGAGAATAGATAATCAGCGAGAGGAGAATTTAGTCTGTGAGAGTGGAATTTATTCTGTGACATGGGAATTTTTTCTGTGACCTGGGAATTTACTCAGTGAGTGGAGAATTTACTCAGTGAGTAGGGAATTTAATCTGTGCTTAGAGATATTCATGTGTTTGTACCTAAAATGGTAGAAGTCTTTCAGTGACCGGAGGACTTGTTCTGTGAAAGGAGGATTTAGTTTCTGACTGGATGATTTAGTTTCTGACTGGAGGATTTAGTTTCTGACAGGTGGATTTAGTTCCTGATGGAAGAATTTATTTTCTGACGGGAGGATTTAGTTTCTGACGGGAGGATTTAGTTTCTGACTGGAGGATTTAGTTTCTGACTGGGGGATTTAGTTTCTGACAGGAGAATTTAGTTTCTGACTGGAGAATTTAGTTTCTCCCTTTAGAATAGGTTAATATTATTTATTATATGTAATACTAATTATATATAATTATGCTAATATAAATATACATAATTATGTCATATTAGAGAATAGATAATCAGCGAGAGGAGAATTCAGTCTGTGAGAGTGGAGTTTATTCTGTGACATGGGAATTTACTCAGTGAGTGGAGAATTTAATCTGTGCTTAGAGATTTTCATGTGTATGGCGAATATAGTCCAAGATGGTAGAAGTCTTTCAGTGACTGGAGGACTTATTCTGTGACTGGAGGATTTAGTTTCTGAAGGGAGGATTTAGTTTCTCACTTGAGAATTGGTTAATATTATTTATTATATGTAATACTAATTATATATTTATATACTAATATAATTAAACATAATTATATCATATTAGAGAATAGATAATCACTGAGAGGAGAATTTAGTCTGTGAGAGTGGAATTTATTCTGTGACATGGGAATTTTTTCTGTGACATGGGAATTTACTCAGTGAGTGGAGAATTTACTCAGTGAGTGGAGAATTTAATCTGTGCTTAGAGATTTTCATGTGTTTGGCAAATTTAGTCCAAGATGGCAGAAGTCTTTCAGTGACAGGAGGACTTATTCTGTGAGTGGAGGATTTAGTTTCTAAAGGGAGAATTTAGTTTCTGACGGCAGAATTGATTTTCTGACTTGAGAATTGGTTAATATTTTTTATTATATGTAATACTAGTTATATATTCTTATACAAATATAATTATACATAATTATATCATATTAGAGAATAGATAATCAGCGAGAGGAGAATTTAGTCTGTGAGAGTGGAATTTATACTGTGACATGGGAATTTACTCAGTGAGTGGAGAATTTACTCAGTGAGTGGAGAATTTAATCTGTGCTTAGAGATTTTCATGTGTTTGTACCTAAAATGGTAGAAGTCTTTCAGTGCCCGGAGGACTTGTTCTGTGACAGGAGGATTTAGTTTCTGACTGGAGGATTTAGTTTCTGACTGGAGGATTTAGTTTCTGACAGGAGGATTTAGTTTCTGACAGGTGGATTTAGTTTCTGATGGAAGAATTTATTTTCTGACGGGAGGATTTAGTTTCTGACGGGAGGATTTAGTTTCTGACTGGAGGATTTAGTTTCTGACTGGAGAATAGGTTAATATTATTTATTATATGTAATACTAATTATATATTATTATGCTAATAAAATTATACTTAATTATATCATATTAGAGAATAGATAATCAGCGAGAGGAGAATTTAGTCTGTGAGAGTGGAATTTATTCTGTGACATGGGAATTTTTCTGTGACCTGGGAATTTACTCAGTGAGTGGAGAATTTACTCAGTGAGTAGGGAATTTAATCTGTGCTTAGAGATATTCATGTGTTTGTACCTAAAATGGTAGAAGTCTTTCAGTGACCGGAGGACTTGTTCTGTGAAAGGAGGATTTAGTTTCTGACTGGATGATTTAGTTTCTGACTGGAGGATTTAGTTTCTGACAGGTGGATTTAGTTCCTGATGGAAGAATTTATTTTCTGACGGGAGGATTTAGTTTCTGACGGGAGGATTTAGTTTCTGACTGGAGGATTTAGTTTCTGACTGGGGGATTTAGTTTCTGACAGGAGAATTTAGTTTCTGACTGGAGAATTTAGTTTCTCCCTTTAGAATAGGTTAATATTATTTATTATATGTAATACTAATTATATATAATTATGCTAATATAAATATACATAATTATGTCATATTAGAGAATAGATAATCAGCGAGAGGAGAATTCAGTCTGTGAGAGTGGAGTTTATTCTGTGACATGGGAATTTACTCAGTGAGTGGAGAATTTAATCTGTGCTTAGAGATTTTCATGTGTATGGCGAATATAGTCCAAGATGGTAGAAGTCTTTCAGTGACTGGAGGACTTATTCTGTGACTGGAGGATTTAGTTTCTGAAGGGAGGATTTAGTTTCTCACTTGAGAATTGGTTAATATTATTTATTATATGTAATACTAATTATATATTTATATACTAATATAATTAAACATAATTATATCATATTAGAGAATAGATAATCAGCGAGAGGAGAATTTAGTCTGTGAGAGTGGAATTTATTCTGTGACATGGGAATTTTTTCTGTGACATGGGAATTTACTCAGTGAGTGGAGAATTTACTCAGTGAGTGGAGAATTTAATCTGTGCTTAGAGATTTTCATGTGTATGGCGAATATAGTCCAAGATGGTAGAAGTCTTTCAGTGACTGGAGGACTTATTCTGTGACTGGAGGATTTAGTTTCTGACGGGAGGATTTAGTTTCTCACTTGAGAATTGGTTAATATTATTTATTATATGTAATACTTATTATATATTAATATAGTAATATAATTAAACATAATTATATCATATTAGAGAATAGATAATCAGCGAGAGGAGAATTTAGTCTGTGAGAGTGGAATTTATTCTGTGACATGGGAATTTTTTCTGTGACATGGGAATTTACTCAGTGAGTGGAGAATTTACTCAGTGAGTGGAGAATTTAATCAGTGCTTAGAGATTTTCTTGTGTTTGTACCTAAAATGGTAGAAGTCTTTCAGTGACCGGAGGACTTCTTCTGTGACAGGAGGATTTAGTTTCTGACGGGAGGATTTAGTTTCTGACTGGAGGATTTAGTTTCTGACTGGAGGATTTAGTTTCTGATGGGAGAATTTCGTTTCAGCCTGGAGAATAGGTTAATATTATTTATTATAT
>JAESHU010000218.1:0-89715 GCA_017639245.1 Myiopsitta monachus | reverse complement strand
TGGTTGGAGAAATCAATCTGTGCTCGGGGAAGCTGGTCTGTGCCTGGGGCTTTTAAGTCTACTCTAGTCTGTGCTGGGATGTTTGTAGTCTCCTCTAGTGTAGTCTGTGCCTGGATGTTTTTAGTCTCTCCTAATCTCAACCTGGAGGTTTTAATTCTTGCCTGGTCTAGTCTCGGTCTGGAGGTATTTAATCTTGACTTGTCTGTGCCTGTAGGTTTTTAGCCTCATGTAGTCTCTGCCTGGATGTTTTTAGCCTAGTCTAGTGTTTGCCTGGAACTTTAATTCTGATCTAGTCTGTGCCTGGAGGTTTTAAGTCTGGTCTAGACTATCCCAGAGGGTTTTAAGTCTCACATACTCTTTGCCTGGAGGTTTTTAGTCTCGTCTAGTCTGAGCCTGGAGGTTTATAGTCTCATCTAATCTGTGCCTGGATGTTTTTATTCTAGTCTTGTCAAGTCTGTGCCTGGAGGTTTTTATTCTGGTCTAGTCTGTGCCTGGAGGGTTTTTATTCTGGTCTAGTCTGTGCCTGGAGGTTTTTATTCTTATCTAGTCTGTGCCTGGGGGTTCTTAGTCTCATCTAGTCTGTGCCTGGAGGTTTTTAGTCTCATCTAGTCTGTACCTGGAGGTTTTTAGTCTCATCTAGTCTGTGCCTGGAGGTTTTTAGTCTAGTCAAGTCTAGTCTGTGCCTGGAGGGTTTTATTCTGGTCTAGTCTGTGCCCTGAGGTTTTTATTCTGGTCTAGTCTGTGCCTGGAGGTTTTTATTCTGGTCTAGACTGTGCTTGAGGATTTTATTCTAATCTGGTCTGTGCCTAGGGGTTTTTAGTCTCATCTTGTCTGTGCCTGGAGGTTTTTATTCTGGTCTAGTTTGTGCCTGGCGGGTTTTTATTCTTGTCAAGTCTGTGCCTGGAGGTTTTTAGTCTCGTCTAGTCTGTGCCTGTAGGTTTTTAGTCTCGTCTAGTCTGTGCCTGGAGGTTTTTAGTCTCGTCTAGTCTGTGCCTGGAGGTTTTTAGTCTCATCTAGTCTGTGCCTGGAGGTTTTTATTCTGGTCAAGTTTGTGCCTGGATTTTTTTATTCTATTCCGGAAGGTGCCAGGAGATATTTTGTCTTGGCTAGTCTGTGCCTGTAGGTTTTTAGACACGTCTAGTCTGTGCCTGGAGATTTTTAGTCTCGTCTAGTCTGTGCCTGGAGGTTTTTATTCTTATCTAGTCTGTGCCTGGGGGTTCTTAGTCTCATCTAGTCTGTGCCTGGAGGTTTTTATTCTGGTCCAGAAGGTGCCAGGAGATATTTTGTCTTGGCTAGCCTGTGCCTGGAGGTTTTTAGTCTTGGCTAGCCTGTGCCTGGAGGTTTTTAGTCTCGTCTAGCCTGTGCCTGTAGGTTTTTAGTCTCGTCTAGTCAAGTGTGTGCCTGGCGGTTTTTAGACTCGTCTAGTCTGTGCCTGGATGTTTTTAGTCTCATCTAGTCTGTGCCTGGAGGTTTTTAGTCTAGTCAAGTCAAGTCTGTGCCTGGAGGTTTTTATTCTGGTCTAGTTTGTGCCTGGAGGTTTTTATTCTGGTCCGGAATGTGCCAGGAGATATTTTGCCTTGGCTAGTCTGTGCCTGTAGGTTTTTAGACATGTCTAGTCTGTGCCTGGAGGTTTTGAGTCTTGTCTAGTCTGTGCCTGGAGGTTTTTAGTCTCGTCTAACCTGTGCCTGGAGGTTTTCAGTCTCATCTAGTCTGTGCCCGGAGGTTTTTATTCTAGTCTATTCAAGTGTGTGCCTGGAGGTTTTTATGCTGGACTAGTTTGTGCCTGGAGGGTTTTTATTCTTTTCTAGTCTGTGCCTGGAGGTTTTTATTCTTGTCTAGTCAAGTGTGTGCCTGGAGGTTTTTATGCTGGACTAGTTTGTGCCTGGAGGGTTTTTATTCTTTTCTAGTCTGTGCCTGGATGTTTTTATTTTAGTCTAGTCAGGTGTGTGCCTGGAGGTTTTTGTGCTGGACTAGTTTGTGCCTGGAGGGTTTTTATTCTTTTCTAGTCTGTGCCTGGAGGTTTTTAGTCTCGTCTAGTCTGTGCCTGGAGGTTTTTAGTCTCGTCTAGTCTGTGCCTGGGGGTTCTTAGTCTCATCTAGTCTGTGCCTGGATTTTTTTAGTCTAGTCAAGTGTAGTGTGTGCCTGGAGGTTTTTATTCTGGTCTAGTCTGTGCCTGGAGGTCTGTATTCTGGTCCAGTCTGTGCCAGGAGATATTTTGTCTAGGCTAGTCTGTGCCTCTAGGGTTCTACACAAGTCTAGTCTGTGCCTGGAGGTTTTTAGTCTCATCTAGTCTGTGCCTGGAGGTTTTTAGTCTCATCTAGTCTGTGCCTGGTGGTTTATAGTCTCATCCAGTCTGTGCCTGGAGCTTTTTAGTCTCGTCTCGTCTAGCCTGTGCCTGGAGGTTTTTAGTCTCGTCTAGCCTGTGCCTGGAGGTTTTTAGTCTCGTCTAGCCTGTGCCTGGAGGTTTTTAGTCTCGTCTAGCCTGTGCCTGGAGGTTTTTAGTCTCGTCTAGCCTGTGCCTGGAGGTTTTTAGTCTCGTCTAGCCTGTGCCTGGAGGTTTTTAGTCTCGTCTAGCCTGTGCCTGGAGGTTTTTTAGTCTCGTCTAGCCTGTGCCTGGAGGTTTTTAGTCTCGTCTAGTCAAGTGTGTGCCTGGAGGTTTTTAGTCTCGTCTAGTCAAGTGTGTGCCTGGAGGTTTTTAGTCTCGTCTAGCCTGTGCCTGGAGGTTTTTAGTCTCGTCTAGTCAAGTGTGTGCCTGGAGGTTTTTAGTCTCGTCTAGTCTGTGCCTGGAGGTTTTTAGTCTCGTCTAGTCTGTGCCTGGAGGTTTTTAGTCTCGTCTAGTCTGTGCCTGGAGGTTTTTAGTCTCGTCTAGTCTGTGCCTGGAGGTTTTTAGTCTCGTCTAGTCTGTGCCTTTAGGTTTTTAGTCTAGTCAAGTCAAGTATGTGCCTGGAGGGTTTTATTCTTTTCTAGTCTGTGCCTAGAGGTTTTTATTCTGGTCTAGACTGTGCCTGGAGGATTTTATTCTAATCTGGTCTGTGCCTGGGGGTTTTTAGTCTTATCTTGTCTGTGCCTGGAGGTTTCTAGTCTCGTCTAGTCAAAAACCCAGCTGTGGCTCATCAGGGTGCTTTTATCCCTGCTGGTGGTTTGCCCCTCCCCACACCCCATTGAGGGAGGGGTTGCGGGTGGGGCCTGTGGTATATGAGGCACAGCCTCTGCTCAGTGAGCTCATTTGAGGTTCAGCTCTCATCAGGCAAAGTTCTCTGTGTTGGCTCAGGTTTTGTGGCCTGGGAGCTTTGTGGGTTATTTGAGGTGTGATTCTGGGGGGGCTTTTGCAAGGGTCTTGTCTCATTTAAGACCTTCTGGCCACGTTAAGACTTACTAGTGCATGTATTATGAAGTATCATTGTGTAGAGAGTTTTTTAGGTGTTGTATTTGTAGGTGGTGATGAGGGAAAGTGAACTGTGTGGGAGGACTCAGGGGGAGAAGTTGTGGTAAAGGTAATCTGTGCTCCATGTCCCCATTATTGTGTATCAGTCCTGTTTTACTTTGCAGATGATGAAGAGGTGTGTGGGCAGAGAAGGAACACAGCGGCTATCGACAAGAGGTTGTTCTCAAGGGTGGTTTAGGACCTCTGTTCTCGTGAAAGGTAAGCAAATGGAACAGGCCCGGAGAGAGTCAGGAAACAGTCGTAAGGTCAGAGTGGGAGAAAGGTTGTTGAAGAGGGGCTCTCTTTGGGCAGGGAAAGGGAGGCAGTTCGTGCTCATTGTCAGCTTTTATCAGTGTACGAAGCTAAAGCACAGCTGTGGCTCGTGCCTCGGACTCTCGAGGTTGTGTGTAAGATGGTAGTGCAGTGTGTTCAGCTGCAGTCAGTGCTGTATGTGATTGGAGAACTTAATATGTGCCTCGGGAATTTAAACTATACCTGGAGAATTTAATCTGTGACAGGAAAATTTATTCTGTGCCTGGGGAATTTAGTCTGTGCCTGCAGAATCTGTGGTTGGAGAAATCAATCTGTGCTCGGGGAAGCTGGTCTGTGCCTGGGGCTTTTAAGTCTACTCTAGTCTGTGCTGGGATGTTTGTAGTCTCCTCTAGTGTAGTCTGTGCCTGGATGTTTTTAGTCTCTCCTAATCTCAACCTGGAGGTTTTAATTCTTGCCTGGTCTAGTCTCGGTCTGGAGGTATTTAATCTTGACTTGTCTGTGCCTGTAGGTTTTTAGCCTCATGTAGTCTCTGCCTGGATGTTTTTAGCCTAGTCTAGTGTTTGCCTGGAACTTTAATTCTGATCTAGTCTGTGCCTGGAGGTTTTAAGTCTGGTCTAGACTATCCCAGAGGGTTTTAAGTCTCACATACTCTTTGCCTGGAGGTTTTTAGTCTCGTCTAGTCTGAGCCTGGAGGTTTATAGTCTCATCTAATCTGTGCCTGGATGTTTTTATTCTAGTCTTGTCAAGTCTGTGCCTGGAGGTTTTTATTCTGGTCTAGTCTGTGCCTGGAGGGTTTTTATTCTTGTCAAGTCTGTGCCTGGAGGTTTTTATTCTTATCTAGTCTGTGCCTGGGGGTTCTTAGTCTCATCTAGTCTGTGCCTGGAGGTTTTTAGTCTCATCTAGTCTGTACCTGGAGGTTTTTAGTCTCATCTAGTCTGTGCCTGGAGGTTTTTAGTCTCATCTAGTCTGTACCTGGAGGTTTTTAGTCTCATCTAGTCTGTGCCTGGAGGTTTTTAGTCTAGTCAAGTCTAGTCTGTGCCTGGAGGGTTTTATTCTGGTCTAGTCTGTGCCCTGAGGTTTTTATTCTGGTCTAGTCTGTGCCTGGAGGTTTTTATTCTGGTCTAGACTGTGCTTGAGGATTTTATTCTAATCTGGTCTGTGCCTAGGGGTTTTTAGTCTCATCTTGTCTGTGCCTGGAGGTTTTTATTCTGGTCTAGTTTGTGCCTGGCGGGTTTTTATTCTTGTCAAGTCTGTGCCTGGAGGTTTTTAGTCTCGTCTAGTCTGTGCCTGTAGGTTTTTAGTCTCGTCTAGTCTGTGCCTGGAGGTTTTTAGTCTCGTCTAGTCTGTGCCTGGAGGTTTTTAGTCTCATCTAGTCTGTGCCTGGAGGTTTTTATTCTGGTCAAGTTTGTGCCTGGATTTTTTTATTCTATTCCGGAAGGTGCCAGGAGATATTTTGTCTTGGCTAGTCTGTGCCTGTAGGTTTTTAGACACGTCTAGTCTGTGCCTGGAGATTTTTAGTCTCGTCTAGTCTGTGCCTGGAGGTTTTTATTCTTATCTAGTCTGTGCCTGGGGGTTCTTAGTCTCATCTAGTCTGTGCCTGGAGGTTTTTATTCTGGTCCAGAAGGTGCCAGGAGATATTTTGTCTTGGCTAGCCTGTGCCTGGAGGTTTTTAGTCTTGGCTAGCCTGTGCCTGGAGGTTTTTAGTCTCGTCTAGCCTGTGCCTGTAGGTTTTTAGTCTCGTCTAGTCAAGTGTGTGCCTGGCGGTTTTTAGACTCGTCTAGTCTGTGCCTGGATGTTTTTAGTCTCATCTAGTCTGTGCCTGGAGGTTTTTAGTCTAGTCAAGTCAAGTCTGTGCCTGGAGGTTTTTATTCTGGTCTAGTTTGTGCCTGGAGGTTTTTATTCTGGTCCGGAATGTGCCAGGAGATATTTTGCCTTGGCTAGTCTGTGCCTGTAGGTTTTTAGACATGTCTAGTCTGTGCCTGGAGGTTTTGAGTCTTGTCTAGTCTGTGCCTGGAGGTTTTCAGTCTCATCTAGTCTGTGCCCGGAGGTTTTTATTCTAGTCTATTCAAGTGTGTGCCTGGAGGTTTTTATGCTGGACTAGTTTGTGCCTGGAGGGTTTTTATTCTTTTCTAGTCTGTGCCTGGAGGTTTTTATTCTTGTCTAGTCAAGTGTGTGCCTGGAGGTTTTTATGCTGGACTAGTTTGTGCCTGGAGGGTTTTTATTCTTTTCTAGTCTGTGCCTGGATGTTTTTATTTTAGTCTAGTCAGGTGTGTGCCTGGAGGTTTTTGTGCTGGACTAGTTTGTGCCTGGAGGGTTTTTATTCTTTTCTAGTCTGTGCCTGGAGGTTTTTAGTCTCGTCTAGTCTGTGCCTGGAGGTTTTTAGTCTCGTCTAGTCTGTGCCTGGGGGTTCTTAGTCTCATCTAGTCTGTGCCTGGATTTTTTTAGTCTAGTCAAGTGTAGTGTGTGCCTGGAGGTTTTTATTCTGGTCTAGTCTGTGCCTGGAGGTCTGTATTCTGGTCCAGTCTGTGCGAGGAGATATTTTGTCTAGGCTAGTCTGTGCCTCTAGGGTTCTACACAAGTCTAGTCTGTGCCTGGAGGTTTTTAGTCTCATCTAGTCTGTGCCTGGAGGTTTTTAGTCTCATCTAGTCTGTGCCTGGTGGTTTATAGTCTCATCCAGTCTGTGCCTGGAGCTTTTTAAGTCTCGTCTAGTCAAGTCTGTGCCTGGAGGTTTTTTTTCTGGTCTAGTCCTGTGCCTGGAGGTTTTTAGTCTCGTCTAGCCTGTGCCTGGAGGTTTTTAGTCTCGTCTAGCCTGTGCCTGGAGGTTTTTAGTCTCGTCTAGCCTGTGCCTGGAGGTTTTTAGTCTCGTCTAGCCTGTGCCTGGAGGTTTTTAGTCTCGTCTAGCCTGTGCCTGGAGGTTTTTAGTCTCGTCTAGCCTGTGCCTGGAGGTTTTTAGTCTCGTCTAGCCTGTGCCTGGAGGTTTTTAGTCTCGTCTAGCCTGTGCCTGGAGGTTTTTAGTCTCATCTAATCTGTGCCTGGATGTTTTTATTCTAGTCTTGTCAAGTCTGTGCCTGGAGGTTTTTATTCTGGTCTAGTCTGTGCCTGGAGGGTTTTTATTCTGGTCTAGTCTGTGCCTGGAGGTTTTTATTCTTATCTAGTCTGTGCCTGGGGGTTCTTAGTCTCATCTAGTCTGTGCCTGGAGGTTTTTAGTCTCATCTAGTCTGTGCCTGGAGGTTTTTAGTCTCATCTAGTCTGTACCTGGAGGTTTTTAGTCTCATCTAGTCTGTGCCTGGAGGTTTTTAGTCTCATCTAGTCTGTACCTGGAGGTTTTTAGTCTCATCTAGTCTGTGCCTGGAGGTTTTTAGTCTAGTCAAGTCTAGTCTGTGCCTGGAGGGTTTTATTCTGGTCTAGTCTGTGCCCTGAGGTTTTTATTCTGGTCTAGTCTGTGCCTGGAGGTTTTTATTCTGGTCTAGACTGTGCTTGAGGATTTTATTCTAATCTGGTCTGTGCCTAGGGGTTTTTAGTCTCATCTAGTCTGTGCCTGGAGGTTTTTATTCTGGTCTAGTTTGTGCCTGGCGGGTTTTTATTCTTGTCAAGTCTGTGCCTGGAGGTTTTTAGTCTCGTCTAGTCTGTGCCTGTAGGTTTTTAGTCTCGTCTAGTCTGTGCCTGGAGGTTTTTAGTCTCGTCTAGTCTGTGCCTGGAGGTTTTTATTCTGGTCAAGTTTGTGCCTGGATTTTTTTATTCTATTCCGGAAGGTGCCAGGAGATATTTTGTCTTGGCTAGTCTGTGCCTGTAGGTTTTTAGACACGTCTAGTCTGTGCCTGGAGATTTTTAGTCTCGTCTAGTCTGTGCCTGGAGGTTTTTATTCTTATCTAGTCTGTGCCTGGGGGTTCTTAGTCTCATCTAGTCTGTGCCTGGAGGTTTTTATTCTGGTCCAGAAGGTGCCAGGAGATATTTTGTCTTGGCTAGCCTGTGCCTGGAGGTTTTTAGTCTTGGCTGGCCTGTGCCTGGAGGTTTTTAGTCTCGTCTAGCCTGTGCCTGTAGGTTTTTAGTCTCGTCTAGTCAAGTGTGTGCCTGGCGGTTTTTAGACTCGTCTAGTCTGTGCCTGGATGTTTTTAGTCTCATCTAGTCTGTGCCTTTATGTTTTTAGTCTAGTCAAGTCAAGTCTGTGCCTGGAGGTTTTTATTCTGGTCTAGTTTGTGCCTGGAGGTTTTTATTCTGGTCCGGAATGTGCCAGGAGATATTTTGCCTTGGCTAGTCTGTGCCTGTAGGTTTTTAGACATGTCTAGTCTGTGCCTGGAG
Source organism: Myiopsitta monachus (assembly GCA_017639245.1). NCBI lineage: Eukaryota > Metazoa > Chordata > Aves > Psittaciformes > Psittacidae > Myiopsitta > Myiopsitta monachus. The sequence continues at coordinate 81,719 of JAESHU010000218.1, read as the reverse complement.
GTTTTGAGTCTTGTCTAGTCTGTGCCTGGAGGTTTTCAGTCTCATCTAGTCTGTGCCCGGAGGTTTTTATTCTAGTCTATTCAAGTGTGTGCCTGGAGGTTTTTATGCTGGACTAGTTTGTGCCTGGAGGGTTTTTATTCTTTTCTAGTCTGTGCCTGGAGGTTTTTATTCTTGTCTAGTCAAGTGTGTGCCTGGAGGTTTTTATGCTGGACTAGTTTGTGCCTGGAGGGTTTTTATTCTTTTCTAGTCTGTGCCTGGATGTTTTTATTTTAGTCTAGTCAGGTGTGTGCCTGGAGGTTTTTGTGCTGGACTAGTTTGTGCCTGGAGGGTTTTATTCTTTTCTAGTCTGTGCCTGGAGGGTTTTTATTCTTTTCTAGTCTGTGCCTGGAGGTTTTTAGTCTCGTCTAGTCTGTGCCTGGAGGTTTTTAGTCTCGTCTAGTCTGTGCCTGGGGGTTCTTAGTCTCATCTAGTCTGTGCCTGGATTTTTTTAGTCTAGTCAAGTGTAGTGTGTGCCTGGAGGTTTTTATTCTGGTCTAGTCTGTGCCTGGAGGTCTGTGTTCTGGTCCAGTCTGTGCGAGGAGATATTTTGTCTAGGCTAGTCTGTGCCTCTAGGGTTCTACACAAGTCTAGTCTGTGCCTGGAGGTTTTTAGTCTCATCTAGTCTGTGCCTGGAGGTTTTTAGTCTCATCTAGTCTGTGCCTGGAGGTTTTTAGTCTCGTCTAGCCTGTGCCTGGAGGTTTTTAGTCTCGTCTAGCCTGTGCCTGGAGGTTTTTAGTCTCGTCTAGCCTGTGCCTGGAGGTTTTTAGTCTCGTCTAGCCTGTGCCTGGAGGTTTTTAGTCTCGTCTAGCCTGTGCCTGGAGGTTTTTAGTCTCGTCTAGCCTGTGCCTGGAGGTTTTTAGTCTCGTCTAGCCTGTGCCTGGAGGTTTTTAGTCTCGTCTAGCCTGTGCCTGGAGGTTTTTAGTCTCGTCTAGCCTGTGCCTGGAGGTTTTTAGTCTCGTCTAGCCTGTGCCTGGAGGTTTTTAGTCTCGTCTAGCCTGTGCCTGGAGGTTTTTAGTCTCGTCTAGCCTGTGCCTGGAGGTTTTTAGTCTCGTCTAGCCTGTGCCTGGAGGTTTTTAGTCTCGTCTAGCCTGTGCCTGGAGGTTTTTAGTCTCGTCTAGCCTGTGCCTGGAGGTTTTTAGTCTCGTCTAGCCTGTGCCTGGAGGTTTTTAGTCTCGTCTAGCCTGTGCCTGGAGGTTTTTAGTCTCGTCTAGCCTGTGCCTGGAGGTTTTTAGTCTCGTCTAGCCTGTGCCTGGAGGTTTTTAGTCTCGTCTAGCCTGTGCCTGGAGGTTTTTAGTCTCGTCTAGCCTGTGCCTGGAGGTTTTTAGTCTCGTCTAGCCTGTGCCTGGAGGTTTTTAGTCTCGTCTAGCCTGTGCCTGGAGGTTTTTAGTCTCGTCTAGCCTGTGCCTGGAGGTTTTTAGTCTCGTCTAGCCTGTGCCTGGAGGTTTTTAGTCTCGTCTAGCCTGTGCCTGGAGGTTTTTAGTCTCGTCTAGTCAAGTGTGTGCCTGGAGGTTTTTAGTCTCGTCTAGCCTGTGCCTGGAGGTTTTTAGTCTCGTCTAGCCTGTGCCTGGAGGTTTTTAGTCTCGTCTAGCCTGTGCCTGGAGGTTTTTAGTCTCGTCTAGCCTGTGCCTGGAGGTTTTTAGTCTCGTCTAGTCTGTGCCTGGAGGTTTTTAGTCTAGTCAAGTCAAGTATGTGCCTGGAGGGTTTTATTCTTTTCTAGTCTGTGCCTAGAGGTTTTTATTCTGGTCTAGCCTGTGCCTGGAGGTTTTTAGTCTCGTCTAGTCAAGTGTGTGCCTGGAGGTTTTTAGTCTCGTCTAGCCTGTGCCTGGAGGTTTTTAGTCTCGTCTAGCCTGTGCCTGGAGGTTTTTAGTCTCGTCTAGCCTGTGCCTGGAGGTTTTTAGTCTCGTCTAGCCTGTGCCTGGAGGTTTTTAGTCTCGTCTAGTCTGTGCCTGGAGGTTTTTAGTCTAGTCAAGTCAAGTATGTGCCTGGAGGGTTTTATTCTTTTCTAGTCTGTGCCTAGAGGTTTTTATTCTGGTCTAGACTGTGCCTGGAGGATTTTATTCTAATCTGGTCTGTGCCTGGGGGTTTTTAGTCTTATCTTGTCTGTGCCTGGAGGTTTTTAGTCTCGTCTAGTCAAAAACCCAGCTGTGGCTCATCAGGGTGCTTTTATCCCTGCTGGTGGTTTGCCCCTCCCCACACCCCATTGAGGGAGGGGTTGCGGGTGGGGCCTGTGGTATATGAGGCACAGCCTCTGCTCAGTGAGCTCATTTGAGGTTCAGCTCTCATCAGGCAAAGTTCTCTGTGTTGGCTCAGGTTTTGTGGCCTGGGAGCTTTGTGGGTTATTTGAGGTGTGATTCTGGGGGGGCTTTTGCAAGGGTCTTGTCTCATTTAAGACCTTCTGGCCACGTTAAGACTTACTAGTGCATGTATTATGAAGTATCATTGTGTAGAGAGTTTTTTAGGTGTTGTATTTGTAGGTGGTGATGAGGGAAAGTGAACTGTGTGGGAGGACTCAGGGGGAGAAGTTGTGGTAAAGGTAATCTGTGCTCCATGTCCCCATTATTGTGTATCAGTCCTGTTTTACTTTGCAGATGATGAAGAGGTGTGTGGGCAGAGAAGGAACACAGCGGCTATCGACAAGAGGTTGTTCTCAAGGGTGGTTTAGGACCTCTGTTCTCGTGAAAGGTAAGCAAATGGAACAGGCCCGGAGAGAGTCAGGAAACAGTCGTAAGGTCAGAGTGGGAGAAAGGTTGTTGAAGAGGGGCTCTCTTTGGGCAGGGAAAGGGAGGCAGTTCGTGCTCATTGTCAGCTTTTATCAGTGTACGAAGCTAAAGCACAGCTGTGGCTCGTGCCTCGGACTCTCGAGGTTGTGTGTAAGATGGTAGTGCAGTGTGTTCAGCTGCAGTCAGTGCTGTATGTGATTGGAGAACTTAATATGTGCCTCGGGAATTTAAACTATACCTGGAGAATTTAATCTGTGACAGGAAAATTTATTCTGTGCCTGGGGAATTTAGTCTGTGCCTGCAGAATCTGTGGTTGGAGAAATCAATCTGTGCTCGGGGAAGCTGGTCTGTGCCTGGGGCTTTTAAGTCTACTCTAGTCTGTGCTGGGATGTTTGTAGTCTCCTCTAGTGTAGTCTGTGCCTGGATGTTTTTAGTCTCTCCTAATCTCAACCTGGAGGTTTTAATTCTTGCCTGGTCTAGTCTCGGTCTGGAGGTATTTAATCTTGACTTGTCTGTGCCTGTAGGTTTTTAGCCTCATGTAGTCTCTGCCTGGATGTTTTTAGCCTAGTCTAGTGTTTGCCTGGAACTTTAATTCTGATCTAGTCTGTGCCTGGAGGTTTTAAGTCTGGTCTAGACTATCCCAGAGGGTTTTAAGTCTCACATACTCTTTGCCTGGAGGTTTTTAGTCTCGTCTAGTCTGAGCCTGGAGGTTTATAGTCTCATCTAATCTGTGCCTGGATGTTTTTATTCTAGTCTTGTCAAGTCTGTGCCTGGAGGTTTTTATTCTGGTCTAGTCTGTGCCTGGAGGGTTTTTATTCTTGTCAAGTCTGTGCCTGGAGGTTTTTATTCTTATCTAGTCTGTGCCTGGGGGTTCTTAGTCTCATCTAGTCTGTGCCTGGAGGTTTTTAGTCTCATCTAGTCTGTACCTGGAGGTTTTTAGTCTCATCTAGTCTGTGCCTGGAGGTTTTTAGTCTCATCTAGTCTGTACCTGGAGGTTTTTAGTCTCATCTAGTCTGTGCCTGGAGGTTTTTAGTCTGGTCAAGTCTAGTCTGTGCCTGGAGGGTTTTATTCTGGTCTAGTCTGTGCCCTGAGGTTTTTATTCTGGTCTAGTCTGTGCCTGGAGGTTTTTATTCTGGTCTAGACTGTGCTTGAGGATTTTATTCTAATCTGGTCTGTGCCTAGGGGTTTTTAGTCTCATCTTGTCTGTGCCTGGAGGTTTTTATTCTGGTCTAGTTTGTGCCTGGCGGGTTTTTATTCTTGTCAAGTCTGTGCCTGGAGGTTTTTAGTCTCGTCTAGTCTGTGCCTGTAGGTTTTTAGTCTCGTCTAGTCTGTGCCTGGAGGTTTTTAGTCTCGTCTAGTCTGTGCCTGGAGGTTTTTAGTCTCATCTAGTCTGTGCCTGGAGGTTTTTATTCTGGTCAAGTTTGTGCCTGGATTTTTTTATTCTATTCCGGAAGGTGCCAGGAGATATTTTGTCTTGGCTAGTCTGTGCCTGTAGGTTTTTAGACACGTCTAGTCTGTGCCTGGAGATTTTTAGTCTCGTCTAGTCTGTGCCTGGAGGTTTTTATTCTTATCTAGTCTGTGCCTGGGGGTTCTTAGTCTCATCTAGTCTGTGCCTGGAGGTTTTTATTCTGGTCCAGAAGGTGCCAGGAGATATTTTGTCTTGGCTAGCCTGTGCCTGGAGGTTTTTAGTCTTGGCTAGCCTGTGCCTGGAGGTTTTTAGTCTCGTCTAGCCTGTGCCTGTAGGTTTTTAGTCTCGTCTAGTCAAGTGTGTGCCTGGCGGTTTTTAGACTCGTCTAGTCTGTGCCTGGATGTTTTTAGTCTCATCTAGTCTGTGCCTGGAGGTTTTTAGTCTAGTCAAGTCAAGTCTGTGCCTGGAGGTTTTTATTCTGGTCTAGTTTGTGCCTGGAGGTTTTTATTCTGGTCCGGAATGTGCCAGGAGATATTTTGCCTTGGCTAGTCTGTGCCTGTAGGTTTTTAGACATGTCTAGTCTGTGCCTGGAGGTTTTGAGTCTTGTCTAGTCTGTGCCTGGAGGTTTTCAGTCTCATCTAGTCTGTGCCCGGAGGTTTTTATTCTAGTCTATTCAAGTGTGTGCCTGGAGGTTTTTATGCTGGACTAGTTTGTGCCTGGAGGGTTTTTATTCTTTTCTAGTCTGTGCCTGGAGGTTTTTATTCTTGTCTAGTCAAGTGTGTGCCTGGAGGTTTTTATGCTGGACTAGTTTGTGCCTGGAGGGTTTTTATTCTTTTCTAGTCTGTGCCTGGATGTTTTTATTTTAGTCTAGTCAGGTGTGTGCCTGGAGGTTTTTGTGCTGGACTAGTTTGTGCCTGGAGGGTTTTTATTCTTTTCTAGTCTGTGCCTGGAGGTTTTTAGTCTCGTCTAGTCTGTGCCTGGAGGTTTTTAGTCTCGTCTAGTCTGTGCCTGGGGGTTCTTAGTCTCATCTAGTCTGTGCCTGGATTTTTTTAGTCTAGTCAAGTGTAGTGTGTGCCTGGAGGTTTTTATTCTGGTCTAGTCTGTGCCTGGAGGTCTGTATTCTGGTCCAGTCTGTGCGAGGAGATATTTTGTCTAGGCTAGTCTGTGCCTCTAGGGTTCTACACAAGTCTAGTCTGTGCCTGGAGGTTTTTAGTCTCATCTAGTCTGTGCCTGGAGGTTTTTAGTCTCATCTAGTCTGTGCCTGGTGGTTTATAGTCTCATCCAGTCTGTGCCTGGAGCTTTTTAGTCTCGTCTAGTCAAGTCTGTGCCTGGAGGTTTTTTTTCTGGTCTAGTCCTGTGCCTGGAGGTTTTTAGTCTCGTCTAGCCTGTGCCTGGAGGTTTTTTAGTCTCGTCTAGCCTGTGCCTGGAGGTTTTTAGTCTCGTCTAGCCTGTGCCTGGAGGTTTTTAGTCTCGTCTAGCCTGTGCCTGGAGGTTTTTAGTCTCGTCTAGCCTGTGCCTGGAGGTTTTTAGTCTCGTCTAGCCTGTGCCTGGAGGTTTTTAGTCTCGTCTAGCCTGTGCCTGGAGGTTTTTAGTCTCGTCTAGCCTGTGCCTGGAGGTTTTTAGTCTCGTCTAGCCTGTGCCTGGAGGTTTTTAGTCTCGTCTAGCCTGTGCCTGGAGGTTTTTAGTCTCGTCTAGCCTGTGCCTGGAGGTTTTTAGTCTCATCTAATCTGTGCCTGGATGTTTTTATTCTAGTCTTGTCAAGTCTGTGCCTGGAGGTTTTTATTCTGGTCTAGTCTGTGCCTGGAGGGTTTTTATTCTGGTCTAGTCTGTGCCTGGAGGTTTTTATTCTTATCTAGTCTGTGCCTGGGGGTTCTTAGTCTCATCTAGTCTGTGCCTGGAGGTTTTTAGTCTCATCTAGTCTGTGCCTGGAGGTTTTTAGTCTCATCTAGTCTGTACCTGGAGGTTTTTAGTCTCATCTAGTCTGTGCCTGGAGGTTTTTAGTCTCATCTAGTCTGTACCTGGAGGTTTTTAGTCTCATCTAGTCTGTGCCTGGAGGTTTTTAGTCTAGTCAAGTCTAGTCTGTGCCTGGAGGGTTTTATTCTGGTCTAGTCTGTGCCCTGAGGTTTTTATTCTGGTCTAGTCTGTGCCTGGAGGTTTTTATTCTGGTCTAGACTGTGCTTGAGGATTTTATTCTAATCTGGTCTGTGCCTAGGGGTTTTTAGTCTCATCTAGTCTGTGCCTGGAGGTTTTTATTCTGGTCTAGTTTGTGCCTGGCGGGTTTTTATTCTTGTCAAGTCTGTGCCTGGAGGTTTTTAGTCTCGTCTAGTCTGTGCCTGTAGGTTTTTAGTCTCGTCTAGTCTGTGCCTGGAGGTTTTTAGTCTCGTCTAGTCTGTGCCTGGAGGTTTTTATTCTGGTCAAGTTTGTGCCTGGATTTTTTTATTCTATTCCGGAAGGTGCCAGGAGATATTTTGTCTTGGCTAGTCTGTGCCTGTAGGTTTTTAGACACGTCTAGTCTGTGCCTGGAGATTTTTAGTCTCGTCTAGTCTGTGCCTGGAGGTTTTTATTCTTATCTAGTCTGTGCCTGGGGGTTCTTAGTCTCATCTAGTCTGTGCCTGGAGGTTTTTATTCTGGTCCAGAAGGTGCCAGGAGATATTTTGTCTTGGCTAGCCTGTGCCTGGAGGTTTTTAGTCTTGGCTGGCCTGTGCCTGGAGGTTTTTAGTCTCGTCTAGCCTGTGCCTGTAGGTTTTTAGTCTCGTCTAGTCAAGTGTGTGCCTGGCGGTTTTTAGACTCGTCTAGTCTGTGCCTGGATGTTTTTAGTCTCATCTAGTCTGTGCCTTTATGTTTTTAGTCTAGTCAAGTCAAGTCTGTGCCTGGAGGTTTTTATTCTGGTCTAGTTTGTGCCTGGAGGTTTTTATTCTGGTCCGGAATGTGCCAGGAGATATTTTGCCTTGGCTAGTCTGTGCCTGTAGGTTTTTAGACATGTCTAGTCTGTGCCTGGAGGTTTTGAGTCTTGTCTAGTCTGTGCCTGGAGGTTTTCAGTCTCATCTAGTCTGTGCCCGGAGGTTTTTATTCTAGTCTATTCAAGTGTGTGCCTGGAGGTTTTTATGCTGGACTAGTTTGTGCCTGGAGGGTTTTTATTCTTTTCTAGTCTGTGCCTGGAGGTTTTTATTCTTGTCTAGTCAAGTGTGTGCCTGGAGGTTTTTATGCTGGACTAGTTTGTGCCTGGAGGGTTTTTATTCTTTTCTAGTCTGTGCCTGGATGTTTTTATTTTAGTCTAGTCAGGTGTGTGCCTGGAGGTTTTTGTGCTGGACTAGTTTGTGCCTGGAGGGTTTTATTCTTTTCTAGTCTGTGCCTGGAGGGTTTTTATTCTTTTCTAGTCTGTGCCTGGAGGTTTTTAGTCTCGTCTAGTCTGTGCCTGGAGGTTTTTAGTCTCGTCTAGTCTGTGCCTGGGGGTTCTTAGTCTCATCTAGTCTGTGCCTGGATTTTTTTAGTCTAGTCAAGTGTAGTGTGTGCCTGGAGGTTTTTATTCTGGTCTAGTCTGTGCCTGGAGGTCTGTATTCTGGTCCAGTCTGTGCGAGGAGATATTTTGTCTAGGCTAGTCTGTGCCTCTAGGGTTCTACACAAGTCTAGTCTGTGCCTGGAGGTTTTTAGTCTCGTCTAGCCTGTGCCTGGAGGTTTTTAGTCTCGTCTAGCCTGTGCCTGGAGGTTTTATAGTCTCGTCTAGCCTGTGCCTGGAGGTTTTTAGTCTCGTCTAGCCTGTGCCTGGAGGTTTTTAGTCTCGTCTAGCCTGTGCCTGGAGGTTTTTAGTCTCGTCTAGCCTGTGCCTGGAGGTTTTTAGTCTCGTCTAGCCTGTGCCTGGAGGTTTTTAGTCTCGTCTAGCCTGTGCCTGGAGGTTTTTAGTCTCGTCTAGCCTGTGCCTGGAGGTTTTTAGTCTCGTCTAGCCTGTGCCTGGAGGTTTTTAGTCTCGTCTAGCCTGTGCCTGGAGGTTTTTAGTCTCGTCTAGCCTGTGCCTGGAGGTTTTTAGTCTCGTCTAGCCTGTGCCTGGAGGTTTTTAGTCTCGTCTAGCCTGTGCCTGGAGGTTTTTAGTCTCGTCTAGCCTGTGCCTGGAGGTTTTTAGTCTCGTCTAGCCTGTGCCTGGAGGTTTTTAGTCTCGTCTAGCCTGTGCCTGGAGGTTTTTAGTCTCGTCTAGCCTGTGCCTGGAGGTTTTTAGTCTCGTCTAGCCTGTGCCTGGAGGTTTTTAGTCTCGTCTAGCCTGTGCCTGGAGGTTTTTAGTCTCGTCTAGCCTGTGCCTGGAGGTTTTTAGTCTCGTCTAGCCTGTGCCTGGAGGTTTTTAGTCTCGTCTAGCCTGTGCCTGGAGGTTTTTAGTCTCGTCTAGCCTGTGCCTGGAGGTTTTTAGTCTCGTCTAGTCAAGTCTGTGCCTGGAGGTTTTTAGTCTCGTCTAGCCTGTGCCTGGAGGTTTTTAGTCTCGTCTAGCCTGTGCCTGGAGGTTTTTAGTCTCGTCTAGCCTGTGCCTGGAGGTTTTTAGTCTCGTCTAGCCTGTGCCTGGAGGTTTTTAGTCTCGTCTAGTCTGTGCCTGGAGGTTTTTAGTCTAGTCAAGTCAAGTATGTGCCTGGAGGGTTTTATTCTTTTCTAGTCTGTGCCTAGAGGTTTTTATTCTGGTCTAGACTGTGCCTGGAGGATTTTATTCTAATCTGGTCTGTGCCTGGGGGTTTTTAGTCTTATCTTGTCTGTGCCTGGAGGTTTTTAGTCTCGTCTAGTCAAAAACCCAGCTGTGGCTCATCAGGGTGCTTTTATCCCTGCTGGTGGTTTGCCCCTCCCCACACCCCATTGAGGGAGGGGTTGCGGGTGGGGCCTGTGGTATATGAGGCACAGCCTCTGCTCAGTGAGCTCATTTGAGGTTCAGCTCTCATCAGGCAAAGTTCTCTGTGTTGGCTCAGGTTTTGTGGCCTGGGAGCTTTGTGGGTTATTTGAGGTGTGATTCTGGGGGGGCTTTTGCAAGGGTCTTGTCTCATTTAAGACCTTCTGGCCACGTTAAGACTTACTAGTGCATGTATTATGAAGTATCATTGTGTAGAGAGTTTTTTAGGTGTTGTATTTGTAGGTGGTGATGAGGGAAAGTGAACTGTGTGGGAGGACTCAGGGGGAGAAGTTGTGGTAAAGGTAATCTGTGCTCCATGTCCCCATTATTGTGTATCAGTCCTGTTTTACTTTGCAGATGATGAAGAGGTGTGTGGGCAGAGAAGGAACACAGCGGCTATCGACAAGAGGTTGTTCTCAAGGGTGGTTTAGGACCTCTGTTCTCGTGAAAGGTAAGCAAATGGAACAGGCCCGGAGAGAGTCAGGAAACAGTCGTAAGGTCAGAGTGGGAGAAAGGTTGTTGAAGAGGGGCTCTCTTTGGGCAGGGAAAGGGAGGCAGTTCGTGCTCATTGTCAGCTTTTATCAGTGTACGAAGCTAAAGCACAGCTGTGGCTCGTGCCTCGGACTCTCGAGGTTGTGTGTAAGATGGTAGTGCAGTGTGTTCAGCTGCAGTCAGTGCTGTATGTGATTGGAGAACTTAATATGTGCCTCGGGAATTTAAACTATACCTGGAGAATTTAATCTGTGACAGGAAAATTTATTCTGTGCCTGGGGAATTTAGTCTGTGCCTGCAGAATCTGTGGTTGGAGAAATCAATCTGTGCTCGGGGAAGCTGGTCTGTGCCTGGGGCTTTTAAGTCTACTCTAGTCTGTGCTGGGATGTTTGTAGTCTCCTCTAGTGTAGTCTGTGCCTGGATGTTTTTAGTCTCTCCTAATCTCAACCTGGAGGTTTTAATTCTTGCCTGGTCTAGTCTCGGTCTGGAGGTATTTAATCTTGACTTGTCTGTGCCTGTAGGTTTTTAGCCTCATGTAGTCTCTGCCTGGATGTTTTTAGCCTAGTCTAGTGTTTGCCTGGAACTTTAATTCTGATCTAGTCTGTGCCTGGAGGTTTTAAGTCTGGTCTAGACTATCCCAGAGGGTTTTAAGTCTCACATACTCTTTGCCTGGAGGTTTTTAGTCTCGTCTAGTCTGAGCCTGGAGGTTTATAGTCTCATCTAATCTGTGCCTGGATGTTTTTATTCTAGTCTTGTCAAGTCTGTGCCTGGAGGTTTTTATTCTGGTCTAGTCTGTGCCTGGAGGGTTTTTATTCTGGTCTAGTCTGTGCCTGGAGGTTTTTATTCTTATCTAGTCTGTGCCTGGGGGTTCTTAGTCTCATCTAGTCTGTGCCTGGAGGTTTTTAGTCTCATCTAGTCTGTGCCTGGAGGTTTTTAGTCTCATCTAGTCTGTACCTGGAGGTTTTTAGTCTCATCTAGTCTGTGCCTGGAGGTTTTTAGTCTCATCTAGTCTGTACCTGGAGGTTTTTAGTCTCATCTAGTCTGTGCCTGGAGGTTTTTAGTCTAGTCAAGTCTAGTCTGTGCCTGGAGGGTTTTATTCTGGTCTAGTCTGTGCCCTGAGGTTTTTATTCTGGTCTAGTCTGTGCCTGGAGGTTTTTATTCTGGTCTAGACTGTGCTTGAGGATTTTATTCTAATCTGGTCTGTGCCTAGGGGTTTTTAGTCTCATCTAGTCTGTGCCTGGAGGTTTTTATTCTGGTCTAGTTTGTGCCTGGCGGGTTTTTATTCTTGTCAAGTCTGTGCCTGGAGGTTTTTAGTCTCGTCTAGTCTGTGCCTGTAGGTTTTTAGTCTCGTCTAGTCTGTGCCTGGAGGTTTTTAGTCTCGTCTAGTCTGTGCCTGGAGGTTTTTATTCTGGTCAAGTTTGTGCCTGGATTTTTTTATTCTATTCCGGAAGGTGCCAGGAGATATTTTGTCTTGGCTAGTCTGTGCCTGTAGGTTTTTAGACACGTCTAGTCTGTGCCTGGAGATTTTTAGTCTCGTCTAGTCTGTGCCTGGAGGTTTTTATTCTTATCTAGTCTGTGCCTGGGGGTTCTTAGTCTCATCTAGTCTGTGCCTGGAGGTTTTTATTCTGGTCCAGAAGGTGCCAGGAGATATTTTGTCTTGGCTAGCCTGTGCCTGGAGGTTTTTAGTCTTGGCTGGCCTGTGCCTGGAGGTTTTTAGTCTCGTCTAGCCTGTGCCTGTAGGTTTTTAGTCTCGTCTAGTCAAGTGTGTGCCTGGCGGTTTTTAGACTCGTCTAGTCTGTGCCTGGATGTTTTTAGTCTCATCTAGTCTGTGCCTTTATGTTTTTAGTCTAGTCAAGTCAAGTCTGTGCCTGGAGGTTTTTATTCTGGTCTAGTTTGTGCCTGGAGGTTTTTATTCTGGTCCGGAATGTGCCAGGAGATATTTTGCCTTGGCTAGTCTGTGCCTGTAGGTTTTTAGACATGTCTAGTCTGTGCCTGGAGGTTTTGAGTCTTGTCTAGTCTGTGCCTGGAGGTTTTCAGTCTCATCTAGTCTGTGCCCGGAGGTTTTTATTCTAGTCTATTCAAGTGTGTGCCTGGAGGTTTTTATGCTGGACTAGTTTGTGCCTGGAGGGTTTTTATTCTTTTCTAGTCTGTGCCTGGAGGTTTTTATTCTTGTCTAGTCAAGTGTGTGCCTGGAGGTTTTTATGCTGGACTAGTTTGTGCCTGGAGGGTTTTTATTCTTTTCTAGTCTGTGCCTGGATGTTTTTATTTTAGTCTAGTCAGGTGTGTGCCTGGAGGTTTTTGTGCTGGACTAGTTTGTGCCTGGAGGGTTTTTATTCTTTTCTAGTCTGTGCCTGGAGGGTTTTATTCTTTCTAGTCTGTGCCTGGAGGTTTTTAGTCTCGTCTAGTCTGTGCCTGGAGGTTTTAGTCTCGTCTAGTCTGTGCCTGGGGGTTCTTAGTCTCATCTAGTCTGTGCCTGGATTTTTTAGTCTAGTCAAGTGTAGTGTGTGCCTGGAGGTTTTTATTCTGGTCTAGTCTGTGCCTGGAGGTCTGTGTTCTGGTCCAGTCTGTGCGAGGAGATATTTTGTCTAGGCTAGTCTGTGCCTCTAGGGTTCTACACAAGTCTAGTCTGTGCCTGGAGGTTTTTAGTCTCGTCTAGTCTGTGCCTGGAGGTTTTTAGTCTCGTCTAGCCTGTGCCTGGAGGTTTTTAGTCTCGTCTAGCCTGTGCCTGGAGGTTTTTAGTCTCGTCTAGCCTGTGCCTGGAGGTTTTTAGTCTCGTCTAGCCTGTGCCTGGAGGGTTTTAGTCTCGTCTAGCCTGTGCCTGGAGGTTTTTAGTCTCGTCTAGCCTGTGCCTGGAGGTTTTTAGTCTCGTCTAGCCTGTGCCTGGAGGTTTTTAGTCTCGTCTAGCCTGTGCCTGGAGGTTTTTAGTCTCGTCTAGCCTGTGCCTGGAGGTTTTTAGTCTCGTCTAGCCTGTGCCTGGAGGTTTTTAGTCTCGTCTAGCCTGTGCCTGGAGGTTTTTAGTCTCGTCTAGCCTGTGCCTGGAGGTTTTTAGTCTCGTCTAGCCTGTGCCTGGAGGTTTTTAGTCTCGTCTAGCCTGTGCCTGGAGGTTTTTAGTCTCGTCTAGCCTGTGCCTGGAGGTTTTTAGTCTCGTCTAGCCTGTGCCTGGAGGTTTTTAGTCTCGTCTAGCCTGTGCCTGGAGGTTTTAGTCTCGTCTAGCCTGTGCCTGGAGGTTTTTAGTCTCGTCTAGCCTGTGCCTGGAGGTTTTTAGTCTCGTCTAGCCTGTGCCTGGAGGTTTTTAGTCTCGTCTAGTCAAGTGTGCCTGGAGGTTTTTAGTCTCGTCTAGTCAGTGTGCCTGGAGGTTTTTAGTCTCGTCTAGCCTGTGCCTGGAGGTTTTTAGTCTCGTCTAGCCTGTGCCTGGAGGTTTTTAGTCTCGTCTAGCCTGTGCCTGGAGGTTTTTAGTCTAGTCAAGTCAAGTATGTGCCTGGAGGGTTTTATTCTTTTCTAGTCTGTGCCTAGAGGTTTTTATTCTGGTCTAGACTGTGCCTGGAGGATTTTATTCTAATCTGGTCTGTGCCTGGGGGTTTTTAGTCTTATCTTGTCTGTGCCTGGAGGTTTTTAGTCTCGTCTAGTCAAAAACCCAGCTGTGGCTCATCAGGGTGCTTTTATCCCTGCTGGTGGTTTGCCCCTCCCCACACCCCATTGAGGGAGGGGTTGCGGGTGGGGCCTGTGGTATATGAGGCACAGCCTCTGCTCAGTGAGCTCATTTGAGGTTCAGCTCTCATCAGGCAAAGTTCTCTGTGTTGGCTCAGGTTTTGTGGCCTGGGAGCTTTGTGGGTTATTTGAGGTGTGATTCTGGGGGGGCTTTTGCAAGGGTCTTGTCTCATTTAAGACCTTCTGGCCACGTTAAGACTTACTAGTGCATGCATTATGAAGTATCATTGTGTAGAGAGTTTTTTAGGTGTTGTATTTGTAGGTGGTGATGAGGGAAAGTGAACTGTGTGGGAGGACTCAGGGGGAGAAGTTGTGGTAAAGGTAATCTGTGCTCCATGTCCCCATTATTGTGTATCAGTCCTGTTTTACTTTGCAGATGATGAAGAGGTGTGTGGGCAGAGAAGGAACACAGCGGCTATCGACAAGAGGTTGTTCTCAAGGGTGGTTTAGGACCTCTGTTCTCGTGAAAGGTAAGCAAATGGAACAGGCCCGGAGAGAGTCAGGAAACAGTCGTAAGGTCAGAGTGGGAGAAAGGTTGTTGAAGAGGGGCTCTCTTTGGGCAGGGAAAGGGAGGCAGTTCGTGCTCATTGTCAGCTTTTATCAGTGTACGAAGCTAAAGCACAGCTGTGGCTCGTGCCTCGGACTCTCGAGGTTGTGTGTAAGATGGTAGTGCAGTGTGTTCAGCTGCAGTCAGTGCTGTATGTGATTGGAGAACTTAATATGTGCCTCGGGAATTTAAACTATACCTGGAGAATTTAATCTGTGACAGGAAAATTTATTCTGTGCCTGGGGAATTTAGTCTGTGCCTGCAGAATCTGTGGTTGGAGAAATCAATCTGTGCTCGGGGAAGCTGGTCTGTGCCTGGGGCTTTTAAGTCTACTCTAGTCTGTGCTGGGATGTTTGTAGTCTCCTCTAGTGTAGTCTGTGCCTGGATGTTTTTAGTCTCTCCTAATCTCAACCTGGAGGTTTTAATTCTTGCCTGGTCTAGTCTCGGTCTGGAGGTATTTAATCTTGACTTGTCTGTGCCTGTAGGTTTTTAGCCTCATGTAGTCTCTGCCTGGATGTTTTTAGCCTAGTCTAGTGTTTGCCTGGAACTTTAATTCTGATCTAGTCTGTGCCTGGAGGTTTTAAGTCAGGTCTAGACTATCCCAGAGGGTTTTAAGTCTCACATACTCTTTGCCTGGAGGTTTTTAGTCTCGTCTAGCCTGTGCCTGGAGGTTTTTAGTCTCGTCTAGCCTGTGCCTGGAGGTTTTAGTCTCGTCTAGCCTGTGCTGGAGGTTTTTAGTCTCGTCTAGCCTGTGCCTGGAGGTTTTTGTCTCGTCTAGCCTGTGCCTGGAGGTTTTTAGTCTCGTCTAGCCTGTGCCTGGAGGTTTTTAGTCTCGTCTAGCCTGTGCCTGGAGGTTTTTAGTCTCGTCTAGTCAAGTGTGTGCCTGGAGGTTTTTAGTCTCGTCTAGTCTGTGCCTGGAGGTTTTTAGTCTCGTCTAGTCTGTGCCTGGAGGTTTTTAGTCTCGTCTAGTCTGTGCCTGGAGGTTTTTAGTCTCGTCTAGTCTGTGCCTGGAGGTTTTTAGTCTAGTCAAGTCAAGTATGTGCCTGGAGGGTTTTATTCTTTTCTAGTCTGTGCCTAGAGGTTTTTATTCTGGTCTAGACTGTGCCTGGAGGATTTTATTCTAATCTGGTCTGTGCCTGGGGGTTTTTAGTCTTATCTTGTCTGTGCCTGGAGGTTTTTAGTCTCGTCTAGTCAAAAACCCAGCTGTGGCTCATCAGGGTGCTTTTATCCTGCTGGTGGTTTGCCCCTCCCCACACCCCATTGAGGGAGGGGTTGCGGGTGGGGCCTGTGGTATATGAGGCACAGCCTCTGCTCAGTGAGCTCATTTGAGGTTCAGCTCTCATCAGGCAAAGTTCTCTGTGTTGGCTCAGGTTTTGTGGCCTGGAGCTTTGTGGGTTATTTGAGGTGTGATTCTGGGGGGGCTTTTGCAAGGGTCTTGTCTCATTTAAGACCTTCTGGCCACGTTAAGACTTACTAGTGCATGTATTATGAAGTATCATTGTGTAGAGAGTTTTTAGGTGTTGTATTTGTAGGTGGTGATGAGGGAAAGTGAACTGTGTGGGAGGACTCAGGGGAGAAGTTGTGGTAAAGGTAATCTGTGCTCCATGTCCCCATTATTGTGTATCAGTCCTGTTTTACTTTGCAGATGATGAAGAGGTGTGTGGGCAGAGAAGGAACACAGCGGCTATCGACAAGAGGTTGTTCTCAAGGGTGGTTTAGGACCTCTGTTCTCGTGAAAGGTAAGCAAATGGAACAGGCCCGGAGAGAGTCAGGAAACAGTCGTAAGGTCAGAGTGGGAGAAAGGTTGTTGAAGAGGGGCTCTCTTTGGGCAGGGAAAGGGAGGCAGTTCGTGCTCATTGTCAGCTTTTATCAGTGTACGAAGCTAAAGCACAGCTGTGGCTCGTGCCTCGGACTCTCGAGGTTGTGTGTAAGATGGTAGTGCAGTGTGTTCAGCTGCAGTCAGTGCTGTATGTGATTGGAGAACTTAATATGTGCCTCGGGAATTTAAACTATACCTGGAGAATTTAATCTGTGACAGGAAAATTTATTCTGTGCCTGGGGAATTTAGTCTGTGCCTGCAGAATCTGTGGTTGGAGAAATCAATCTGTGCTCGGGGAAGCTGGTCTGTGCCTGGGGCTTTTAAGTCTACTCTAGTCTGTGCTGGATGTTTGTAGTCTCTCTAGTGTAGTCTGTGCCTGGATGTTTTTAGTCTCTCCTAATCTCAACCTGGAGGTTTAATTCTTGCCTGGTCTAGTCTCGGTCTGGAGGTATTTAATCTTGACTTGTCTGTGCCTGTAGGTTTTAGCCTCATGTAGTCTCTGCCTGGATGTTTTTAGCCTAGTCTAGTGTTTGCCTGGAACTTAATTCTGATCTAGTCTGTGCCTGGAGGTTTTAAGTCTGGTCTAGACTATCCAGAGGTTTTAAGTCTCACATACTCTTGCCTGGAGGTTTTTAGTCTCGTCTAGTCTGAGCCTGGAGGTTTATAGTCTCATCTAATCTGTGCCTGGATGTTTTTATTCTAGTCTTGTCAAGTCTGTGCCTGGAGGTTTTTATTCTGGTCTAGTCTGTGCCTGGAGGGTTTTTATTCTGTCAAGTCTGTGCCTGAGGTTTTTATCTTATCTAGTCTGTGCCTGGGGGTTCTTAGTCTCATCTAGTCTGTGCCTGGAGGTTTTTAGTCTCATCTAGTCTGTACCTGGAGGTTTTTAGTCTCATCTAGTCTGTGCCTGGAGGTTTTTAGTCTCATCTAGTCTGTACCTGGAGGTTTTTAGTCTCATCTAGTCTGTGCCTGGAGGTTTTTAGTCTAGTCAAGTCTAGTCTGTGCCTGGAGGGTTTTATTCTGGTCTAGTCTGTGCCCTGAGGTTTTTATTCTGGTCTAGTCTGTGCCTGGAGGTTTTTATTCTGGTCTAGACTGTGCTTGAGGATTTTATTCTAATCTGGTCTGTGCCTAGGGGTTTTTAGTCTCATCTTGTCTGTGCCTGGAGGTTTTTATTCTGGTCTAGTTTGTGCCTGGCGGGTTTTTATTCTTGTCAAGTCTGTGCCTGGAGGTTTTTAGTCTCGTCTAGTCTGTGCCTGTAGGTTTTTAGTCTCGTCTAGTCTGTGCCTGGAGGTTTTTAGTCTCGTCTAGTCTGTGCCTGGAGGTTTTTAGTCTCATCTAGTCTGTGCCTGGAGGTTTTTATTCTGGTCAAGTTTGTGCCTGGATTTTTTTATTCTATTCCGGAAGGTGCCAGGAGATATTTTGTCTTGGCTAGTCTGTGCCTGTAGGTTTTAGACACGTCTAGTCTGTGCCTGGAGATTTTTAGTCTCGTCTAGTCTGTGCCTGGAGGTTTTTATTCTTATCTAGTCTGTGCCTGGGGGTTCTTAGTCTCATCTAGTCTGTGCCTGGAGGTTTTTATTCTGGTCCAGAAGGTGCCAGGAGATATTTTGTCTTGGCTAGCCTGTGCCTGGAGGTTTTTAGTCTTGGCTAGCCTGTGCCTGGAGGTTTTTAGTCTCGTCTAGCCTGTGCCTGTAGGTTTTTAGTCTCGTCTAGTCAAGTGTGTGCCTGGCGGTTTTTAGACTCGTCTAGTCTGTGCCTGGATGTTTTTAGTCTCATCTAGTCTGTGCCTTTATGTTTTTAGTCTAGTCAAGTCAAGTCTGTGCCTGGAGGTTTTTATTCTGGTCTAGTTTGTGCCTGGAGGTTTTTATTCTGGTCCGGAATGTGCCAGGAGATATTTTGCCTTGGCTAGTCTGTGCCTGTAGGTTTTTAGACATGTCTAGTCTGTGCCTGGAGGTTTTGAGTCTTGTCTAGTCTGTGCCTGGAGGTTTTCAGTCTCATCTAGTCTGTGCCCGGAGGTTTTTATTCTAGTCTATTCAAGTGTGTGCCTGGAGGTTTTATGCTGGACTAGTTTGTGCCTGGAGGGTTTTTATTCTTTTCTAGTCTGTGCCTGGAGGTTTTTATTCTTGTCTAGTCAAGTGTGTGCCTGGAGGTTTTTATGCTGGACTAGTTTGTGCCTGGAGGGTTTTTATTCTTTTCTAGTCTGTGCCTGGATGTTTTTATTTTAGTCTAGTCAGGTGTGTGCCTGGAGGTTTTTGTGCTGGACTAGTTTGTGCCTGGAGGGTTTTTATTCTTTTCTAGTCTGTGCCTGGAGGTTTTTAGTCTCGTCTAGTCTGTGCCTGGAGGTTTTTAGTCTCGTCTAGTCTGTGCCTGGGGGTTCTTAGTCTCATCTAGTCTGTGCCTGGATTTTTTTAGTCTAGTCAAGTGTAGTGTGTGCCTGGAGGTTTTTATTCTGGTCTAGTCTGTGCCTGGAGGTCTGTATTCTGGTCCAGTCTGTGCGAGGAGATATTTTGTCTAGGCTAGTCTGTGCCTCTAGGGTTCTACACAAGTCTAGTCTGTGCCTGGAGGTTTTTAGTCTCATCTAGTCTGTGCCTGGAGGTTTTTAGTCTCATCTAGTCTGTGCCTGGTGGTTTATAGTCTCATCCAGTCTGTGCCTGGAGCTTTTTAATCTCGTCTAGTCAAGTCTGTGCCTGGAGGTTTTTTTTCTGGTCTAGTCTGTGCCTGGAGGTTTTTAGTCTCGTCTAGCCTGTGCCTGGAGGTTTTTAGTCTCGTCTAGCCTGTGCCTGGAGGTTTTTAGTCTCGTCTAGCCTGTGCCTGGAGGTTTTTAGTCTCGTCTAGCCTGTGCCTGGAGGTTTTTAGTCTCGTCTAGTCTGTGCCTGAGTGTTTTTAGTCTCGGTCTAGTCTGTGCCTGTGAGGTTTTGAGTCTCATCTAGTCTGTGCCTGGAGGTTTTTATTCTGGTCCAAGTTTGTGCCTGGATTTTTTCTATCTATTCCTGGAGGTGCCAGGAGATATTTTGTCTTGGTAGTCTGTGCATGTAGGTTTTTAGACACGTCTAGTCTGTGCCTGAGAGATTTAGTCCGGTCTAGTCTGTGCCTGGAGGTTTATTCTTATCTAGTCTGTGCCTGGGGGTTCTAGTCTCATCTAGTCTGTGCCTGGAGGTTTTTATTCTGGTCCAGAAGGTGCCAGGAGATATTTTGTCGTTGGCTAGCCTGTGCTGGAGGTTTTTAGTCTGGCTAGCCTGTGCCTGGAGGTTTTTAGTCTCGTCTAGCCTGTGCCTGTAGGTTTTTTAGTCTCGTCTAGTCAAGTGTGTGCCTGGCGGTTTTTAGACTCGTCCTAGTCTGTGCCTGGATGTTTTTAGTCTCATCTAGTCTGTGCCTTTATGTTTTAGTCTAGTCAAGTCAAGTCTGTGCCTGGAGGTTTTTATTCTGGTCTAGTTTGTGCCTGGAGGTTTTTATTCTGGTCCGGAATGTGCCAGGAGATATTTTGCCTTGGCTAGTCTGTGCCTGTAGGTTTTTAGACATGTCTAGTCTGTGCCTGGAGGTTTTGAGTCTTGTCTAGTCTGTGCCTGGAGGTTTTCAGTCTCATCTAGTCTGTGCCCGGAGGTTTTTATTCTAGTCTATTCAAGTGTGTGCCTGGAGGTTTTTATGCTGGACTAGTTTGTGCCTGGAGGGTTTTTATTCTTTTCTAGTCTGTGCCTGGAGGTTTTTATTCTTGTCTAGTCAAGTGTGTGCCTGGAGGTTTTTATGCTGGACTAGTTTGTGCCTGGAGGGTTTTTATTCTTTTCTAGTCTGTGCCTGGATGTTTTTATTTTAGTCTAGTCAGGTGTGTGCCTGGAGGTTTTTGTGCTGGACTAGTTTGTGCCTGGAGGGTTTTTATTCTTTTCTAGTCTGTGCCTGGAGGTTTTTAGTCTCGTCTAGTCTGTGCCTGGAGGTTTTTAGTCTCGTCTAGTCTGTGCCTGGGGGTTCTTAGTCTCATCTAGTCTGTGCCTGGATTTTTTTAGTTTAGTCAAGTGTAGTGTGTGCCTGGAGGTTTTTATTCTGGTCTAGTCTGTGCCTGGAGGTCTGTATTCTGGTCCAGTCTGTGCGAGGAGATATTTTGTCTAGGCTAGTCTGTGCCTCTAGGGTTCTACACAAGTCTAGTCTGTGCCTGGAGGTTTTTAGTCTCATCTAGTCTGTGCCTGGAGGTTTTTAGTCTCATCTAGTCTGTGCCTGGTGGTTTATAGTCTCATCCAGTCTGTGCCTGGAGCTTTTTAGTCTCGTCTAGTCAAGTCTGTGCCTGGAGGTTTTTTTTCTGGTCTAGTCTGTGCCTGGAGGTTTTTAGTCTCGTCTAGCCTGTGCCTGGAGGTTTTTAGTCTCGTCTAGCCTGTGCCTGGAGGTTTTTAGTCTCGTCTAGCCTGTGCCTGGAGGTTTTTAGTCTCGTCTAGCCTGTGCCTGGAGGTTTTTAGTCTCGTCTAGCCTGTGCCTGGAGGTTTTTAGTCTCGTCTAGCCTGTGCCTGGAGGTTTTTAGTCTCGTCTAGCCTGTGCCTGGAGGTTTTTAGTCTCGTCTAGCCTGTGCCTGGAGGTTTTTAGTCTCGTCTAGCCTGTGCCTGGAGGTTTTTAGTCTCGTCTAGCCTGTGCCTGGAGGTTTTTAGTCTCGTCTAGCCTGTGCCTGGAGGTTTTTAGTCTCGTCTAGCCTGTGCCTGGAGGTTTTTAGTCTCGTCTAGCCTGTGCCTGGAGGTTTTTAGTCTCGTCTAGCCTGTGCCTGGAGGTTTTTAGTCTCGTCTAGCCTGTGCCTGGAGGTTTTTAGTCTCGTCTAGCCAAGTGTGTGCCTGGAGGTTTTTAGTCTCGTCTAGCCAAGTGTGTGCCTGGAGGTTTTTAGTCTCGTCTAGCCAAGTGTGTGCCTGGAGGTTTTTAGTCTCGTCTAGCCAAGTGTGTGCCTGGAGGTTTTTAGTCTCGTCTAGCCAAGTGTGTGCCTGGAGGTTTTTAGTCTCGTCTAGCCAAGTGTGTGCCTGGAGGTTTTTAGTCTCGTCTAGCCAAGTGTGTGCCTGGAGGTTTTTAGTCTCGTCTAGCCAAGTGTGTGCCTGGAGGTTTTTAGTCTCGTCTAGCCAAGTGTGTGCCTGGAGGTTTTTAGTCTCGTCTAGCCAAGTGTGTGCCTGGAGGTTTTTAGTCTCGTCTAGCCAAGTGTGTGCCTGGAGGTTTTTAGTCTCGTCTAGCCAAGTGTGTGCCTGGAGGTTTTTAGTCTCGTCTCGTCTGTGCCTGGAGGTTTTTAGTCTCGTCTCGTCTGTGCCTGGAGGTTTTTAGTCTCGTCTCGTCTGTGCCTGGAGGTTTTTAGTCTCGTCTCGTCTGTGCCTGGAGGTTTTTAGTCTCGTCTCGTCTGTGCCTGGAGGTTTTTAGTCTCGTCTCGTCTGTGCCTGGAGGTTTTTAGTCTCGTCTCGTCTGTGCCTGGAGGTTTTTAGTCTCGTCTCGTCTGTGCCTGGAGGTTTTTAGTCTCGTCTCGTCTGTGCCTGGAGGTTTTTAGTCTCGTCTAGTCTGTGCCTGGAGGTTTTTAGTCTCGTCTAGTCTGTGCCTGGAGGTTTTTAGTCTCGTCTAGTCTGTGCCTGGAGGTTTTTAGTCTCGTCTAGTCTGTGCCTGGAGGTTTTTAGTCTAGTCAAGTCAAGTATGTGCCTGGAGGGTTTTATTCTTTTCTAGTCTGTGCCTGGAGGGTTTTATTCTTTTCTAGTCTGTGCCTAGAGGTTTTTATTCTGGTCTAGTCTGTGCCTCGAGGTTTTTATTCTAATCTGGTCTGTGCCTGGGGGTTTTTAGTCTTATCTTGTCTGTGCCTGGAGGTTTTTAGTCTCGTCTAGTCAAAAACCCAGCTGTGGCTCATCAGGGTGCTTTTATCCCTGCTGGTGGTTTGCCCCTCCCCACACCCCATTGAGGGAGGGGTTGCGGGTGGGGCCTGTGGTATATGAGGCACAGCCTCTGCTCAGTGAGCTCATTTGAGGTTCAGCTCTCATCAGGCAAAGTTCTCTGTGTTGGCTCAGGTTTTGTGGCCTGGGAGCTTTGTGGGTTATTTGAGGTGTGATTCTGGGGGGGCTTTTGCAAGGGTCTTGTCTCATTTAAGACCTTCTGGCCACGTTAAGACTTACTAGTGCATGCATTATGAAGTATCATTGTGTAGAGAGTTTTTTAGGTGTTGTATTTGTAGGTGGTGATGAGGGAAAGTGAACTGTGTGGGAGGACTCAGGGGGAGAAGTTGTGGTAAAGGTAATCTGTGCTCCATGTCCCCATTATTGTGTATCAGTCCTGTTTTACTTTGCAGATGATGAAGAGGTGTGTGGGCAGAGAAGGAACACAGCGGCTATCGACAAGAGGTTGTTCTCAAGGGTGGTTTAGGACCTCTGTTCTCGTGAAAGGTAAGCAAATGGAACAGGCCCGGAGAGAGTCAGGAAACAGTCGTAAGGTCAGAGTGGGAGAAAGGTTGTTGAAGAGGGGCTCTCTTTGGGCAGGGAAAGGGAGGCAGTTCGTGCTCATTGTCAGCTTTTATCAGTGTACGAAGCTAAAGCACAGCTGTGGCTCGTGCCTCGGACTCTCGAGGTTGTGTGTAAGATGGTAGTGCAGTGTGTTCAGCTGCAGTCAGTGCTGTATGTGATTGGAGAACTTAATATGTGCCTCGGGAATTTAAACTATACCTGGAGAATTTAATCTGTGACAGGAAAATTTATTCTGTGCCTGGGGAATTTAGTCTGTGCCTGCAGAATCTGTGGTTGGAGAAATCAATCTGTGCTCGGGGAAGCTGGTCTGTGCCTGGGGCTTTTAAGTCTACTCTAGTCTGTGCTGGGATGTTTGTAGTCTCCTCTAGTGTAGTCTGTGCCTGGATGTTTTTAGTCTCTCCTAATCTCAACCTGGAGGTTTTAATTCTTGCCTGGTCTAGTCTCGGTCTGGAGGTATTTAATCTTGACTTGTCTGTGCCTGTAGGTTTTTAGCCTCATGTAGTCTCTGCCTGGATGTTTTTAGCCTAGTCTAGTGTTTGCCTGGAACTTTAATTCTGATCTAGTCTGTGCCTGGAGGTTTTAAGTCTGGTCTAGACTATCCCAGAGGGTTTTAAGTCTCACATACTCTTTGCCTGGAGGTTTTTAGTCTCGTCTAGTCTGAGCCTGGAGGTTTATAGTCTCATCTAATCTGTGCCTGGATGTTTTTATTCTAGTCTTGTCAAGTCTGTGCCTGGAGGTTTTTATTCTGGTCTAGTCTGTGCCTGGAGGGTTTTTATTCTGGTCTAGTCTGTGCCTGGAGGTTTTTATTCTTATCTAGTCTGTGCCTGGGGGTTCTTAGTCTCATCTAGTCTGTGCCTGGAGGTTTTTAGTCTCATCTAGTCTGTACCTGGAGGTTTTTAGTCTCATCTAGTCTGTGCCTGGAGGTTTTAGTCTAGTCAAGTCTAGTCTGTGCCTGGAGGGTTTTATTCTGGTCTAGTCTGTGCCCTGAGGTTTTTATTCTGGTCTAGTCTGTGCCTGGAGGTTTTTATTCTGGTCTAGACTGTGCTTGAGGATTTTATTCTAATCTGGTCTGTGCCTAGGGGTTTTTAGTCTCATCTTGTCTGTGCCTGGAGGTTTTTATTCTGGTCTAGTTTGTGCCTGGCGGGTTTTTATTCTTGTCAAGTCTGTGCCTGGAGGTTTTTAGTCTCGTCTAGTCTGTGCCTGTAGGTTTTTAGTCTCGTCTAGTCTGTGCCTGGAGGTTTTTAGTCTCGTCTAGTCTGTGCCTGGAGGTTTTTAGTCTCGTCTAGTCTGTGCCTGGGGGTTCTTAGTCTCATCTAGTCTGTGCCTGGATTTTTTTAGTTTAGTCAAGTGTAGTGTGTGCCTGGAGGTTTTTATTCTGGTCTAGTCTGTGCCTGGAGGTCTGTATTCTGGTCCAGTCTGTGCGAGGAGATATTTTGTCTAGGCTAGTCTGTGCCTCTAGGGTTCTACTCAAGTCTAGTCTGTGCCTGGAGGTTTTTAGTCTCATCTAGTCTGTGCCTGGAGGTTTTTAGTCTCATCTAGTCTGTGCCTGGTGGTTTATAGTCTCATCCAGTCTGTGCCTGGAGCTTTTTAGTCTCGTCTAGTCAAGTCTGTGCCTGGAGGTTTTTAGTCTCGTCTAGTCAAGTCTGTGCCTGGAGGTTTTTAGTCTAGTCAAGTCAAGTATGTGCCTGGAGGGTTTTATTCTGGTCTAGACTGTGCCTGGAGGATTTTATTCTAATCTGGTCTGTGCCTGGGGGTTTTTAGTCTTATCTTGTCTGTGCCTGGAGGTTTTTAGTCTCGTCTAGTCAAAAACCCAGCTGTGGCTCATCAGGGTGCTTTTATCCCTGCTGGTGGTTTGCCCCTCCCCACACCCCATTGAGGGAGGGGTTGCGGGTGGGGCCTGTGGTATATGAGGCACAGCCTCTGCTCAGTGAGCTCATTTGAGGTTCAGCTCTCATCAGGCAAAGTTCTCTGTGTTGGCTCAGGTTTTGTGGCCTGGGAGCTTTGTGGGTTATTTGAGGTGTGATTCTGGGGGGGCTTTTGCAAGGGTCTTGTCTCATTTAAGACCTTCTGGCCACGTTAAGACTTACTAGTGCATGCATTATGAAGTATCATTGTGTAGAGAGTTTTTTAGGTGTTGTATTTGTAGGTGGTGATGAGGGAAAGTGAACTGTGTGGGAGGACTCAGGGGGAGAAGTTGTGGTAAAGGTAATCTGTGCTCCATGTCCCCATTATTGTGTATCAGTCCTGTTTTACTTTGCAGATGATGAAGAGGTGTGTGGGCAGAGAAGGAACACAGCGGCTATCGACAAGAGGTTGTTCTCAAGGGTGGTTTAGGACCTCTGTTCTCGTGAAAGGTAAGCAAATGGAACAGGCCCGGAGAGAGTCAGGAAACAGTCGTAAGGTCAGAGTGGGAGAAAGGTTGTTGAAGAGGGGCTCTCTTTGGGCAGGGAAAGGGAGGCAGTTCGTGCTCATTGTCAGCTTTTATCAGTGTACGAAGCTAAAGCACAGCTGTGGCTCGTGCCTCGGACTCTCGAGGTTGTGTGTAAGATGGTAGTGCAGTGTGTTCAGCTGCAGTCAGTGCTGTATGTGATTGGAGAACTTAATATGTGCCTCGGGAATTTAAACTATACCTGGAGAATTTAATCTGTGACAGGAAAATTTATTCTGTGCCTGGGGAATTTAGTCTGTGCCTGCAGAATCTGTGGTTGGAGAAATCAATCTGTGCTCGGGGAAGCTGGTCTGTGCCTGGGGCTTTTAAGTCTACTCTAGTCTGTGCTGGGATGTTTGTAGTCTCCTCTAGTGTAGTCTGTGCCTGGATGTTTTTAGTCTCTCCTAATCTCAACCTGGAGGTTTTAATTCTTGCCTGGTCTAGTCTCGGTCTGGAGGTATTTAATCTTGACTTGTCTGTGCCTGTAGGTTTTTAGCCTCATGTAGTCTCTGCCTGGATGTTTTTAGCCTAGTCTAGTGTTTGCCTGGAACTTTAATTCTGATCTAGTCTGTGCCTGGAGGTTTTAAGTCTGGTCTAGACTATCCCAGAGGGTTTTAAGTCTCACATACTCTTTGCCTGGAGGTTTTTAGTCTCGTCTAGTCTGAGCCTGGAGGTTTATAGTCTCATCTAATCTGTGCCTGGATGTTTTTATTCTAGTCTTGTCAAGTCTGTGCCTGGAGGTTTTTATTCTGGTCTAGTCTGTGCCTGGAGGGTTTTTATTCTGGTCTAGTCTGTGCCTGGAGGTTTTTATTCTTATCTAGTCTGTGCCTGGGGGTTCTTAGTCTCATCTAGTCTGTGCCTGGAGGTTTTTAGTGTAGTCAAGTCAAGTCTGTGCCTGGAGGTTTTTATTCTGGTCTAGTTTCTGCCTTGAGGTTTTTATTCTGGTCTAGTCTGTGCCTGGATTTTTTTATTCTGGCCTAGTCTGTGCCTGGAGGTCTTTATTCTGGTCCAGTCTGTGCCAGGAAATATTTTGTCTAGGCTAGTCTGTGCCTGGAGGTTTTTAGACACGTCTAATCTGTGCCTGGAGGTTTTTATTCTGGTCTAGTCTTTGCCTGGAAGATTTTATTCATATCTAGTCTGTGCCTGGGGGTTTTTACTTTCATCTTGTCTGTTCCTGGAGTTTTTTAGTCTAGTCTAGTGTAGTCTCTGCCCGGAGGTTTTTATTCTTATCTAGATTGTGCCTGGAGGTCTTTATTCTGGTCCAGTCTGTGCCAGGGGATATTTTGTCTAGTCTAGTCTGTGCCTGTAGGTTTCTAGCCACATCTAGTCTGTGCCTGGAGGTGTTTAGTCTCGTCTAGTTTGTGCCTGGAGGTTTTTAGTCTGGTCTAGTCTGTGCCTGGGGGTTCTTACTCTCATCTAGTCTGTGCCTGGAGGTTTTTAGTCTCGTCTAGTCTGTGCCTGGAGGTTTTTAGTCTCGTCTAGTCTGTGCCTGGAGGTTTTTAGTCTCGTCTAGTCTGTGCCTGGAGGTTTTTAGTCTCGTCTAGTCTGTGCCTGGAGGTTTTTAGTCTCGTCTAGTCTGTGCCTGGAGGTTTTTAGTCTCGTCTAGTCTGTGCCTGGAGGTTTTTAGTCTCGTCTAGTCTGTGCCTGGAGGTTTTTATTCTGGTCTAGTCTGTGCCTGGAGGTTTTTATTCTGGTCCAGAAGGTGCCAGGAGATATTTTGTCTTGGCTAGTCTGTGCCAGTAGGTTTTTTTTTCTCGTCTAGTCTGTGCCTGGAGGTTTTTATTCTTATCTAGTCTGTGCCTGGGGGTTCTTAGTCTCATCTAGTCTGTACCTGGAGTTTTTTAGTCTCATCTAGTCTGTACCTTGAGGTTTTTAGTCTCATCTAGTCTGTGCCTGGAGGTTTTTAGTCTAGTCAAGTCTAGTCTGTGCCTGGAGGGTTTTATTCTGGTCTAGTCTGTGCCCTGAGGTTTTTATTCTGGTCTAGTCTGTGCCTGGAGGTTTTTATTCTGGTCTAGACTGTGCTTGAGGATTTTATTCTAATCTGGTCTGTGCCTAGGGGTTTTTAGTCTCATCTTGTCTGTGCCTGGAGGTTTTTATTCTGGTCTAGTTTGTGCCTGGCGGGTTTTTATTCTTGTCACGTCTGTGCCTGGAGGTTTTTAGTCTCGTCTAGTCTGTGCCTGTAGGTTTTTAGTCTCGTCTAGTCTGTGCCTGGAGGTTTTTAGTCTCGTCTAGTCTGTGCCTGGAGGTTTTTAGTCTCATCTAGTCTGTGCCTGGAGGTTTTTATTCTGGTCAAGTTTGTGCCTGGATTTTTTATTCTATTCCGGAAGGTGCCAGGAGATATTTTGTCTTGGCTAGTCTGTGCCTGTAGGTTTTTAGACACGTCTAGTCTGTGCCTGGAGATTTTTAGTCTCGTCTAGTCTGTGCCTGGAGGTTTTTATTCTTATCTAGTCTGTGCCTGGGGGTTCTTAGTCTCATCTAGTCTGTGCCTGGAGGTTTTTATTCTGGTCCAGAAGGTGCCAGGAGATATTTTGTCTTGGCTAGCCTGTGCCTGGAGGTTTTTAGTCTTGGCTAGCCTGTGCCTGGAGGTTTTTAGTCTCGTCTAGCCTGTGCCTGTAGGTTTTTAGTCTCGTCTAGTCAAGTGTGTGCCTGGCGGTTTTTAGACTCGTCTAGTCTGTGCCTGGATGTTTTTAGTCTCATCTAGTCTGTGCCTTTATGTTTTTAGTCTAGTCAAGTCAAGTCTGTGCCTGGAGGTTTTTATTCTGGTCTAGTTTGTGCCTGGAGGTTTTTATTCTGGTCCGGAATGTGCCAGGAGATATTTTGCCTTGGCTAGTCTGTGCCTGTAGGTTTTTAGACATGTCTAGTCTGTGCCTGGAGGTTTTGAGTCTTGTCTAGTCTGTGCCTGGAGGTTTTCAGTCTCATCTAGTCTGTGCCCGGAGGTTTTTATTCTAGTCTATTCAAGTGTGTGCCTGGAGGTTTTTATGCTGGACTAGTTTGTGCCTGGAGGGTTTTTATTCTTTTCTAGTCTGTGCCTGGAGGTTTTTATTCTTGTCTAGTCAAGTGTGTGCCTGGAGGTTTTTATGCTGGACTAGTTTGTGCCTGGAGGGTTTTTATTCTTTTCTAGTCTGTGCCTGGATGTTTTTATTTTAGTCTAGTCAGGTGTGTGCCTGGAGGTTTTTGTGCTGGACTAGTTTGTGCCTGGAGGGTTTTTATTCTTTTCTAGTCTGTGCCTGGAGGTTTTTAGTCTCGTCTAGTCTGTGCCTGGAGGTTTTTAGTCTCGTCTAGTCTGTGCCTGGGGGTTCTTAGTCTCATCTAGTCTGTGCCTGGATTTTTTTAGTCTAGTCAAGTGTAGTGTGTGCCTGGAGGTTTTTATTCTGGTCTAGTCTGTGCCTGGAGGTCTGTATTCTGGTCCAGTCTGTGCGAGGAGATATTTTGTCTAGGCTAGTCTGTGCCTCTAGGGTTCTACACAAGTCTAGTCTGTGCCTGGAGGTTTTTAGTCTCATCTAGTCTGTGCCTGGAGGTTTTTAGTCTCATCTAGTCTGTGCCTGGTGGTTTATAGTCTCATCCAGTCTGTGCCTGGAGCTTTTTAGTCTCGTCTAGTCAAGTCTGTGCCTGGAGGTTTTTTTTCTGGTCTAGTCTGTGCCTGGAGGTTTTTAGTCTGGTCTAGTCTGTGCCTGGAGGTTTTTAGTCTCGTCTAGCCTGTGCCTGGAGGTTTTTAGTCTCGTCTAGCCTGTGCCTGGAGGTTTTTAGTCTCGTCTAGCCTGTGCCTGGAGGTTTTTAGTCTCGTCTAGCCTGTGCCTGGAGGTTTTTAGTCTCGTCTAGCCTGTGCCTGGAGGTTTTTAGTCTCGTCTAGCCTGTGCCTGGAGGTTTTTAGTCTCGTCTAGCCTGTGCCTGGAGGTTTTTAGTCTCGTCTAGCCTGTGCCTGGAGGTTTTTAGTCTCGTCTAGCCTGTGCCTGGAGGTTTTTAGTCTCGTCTAGCCTGTGCCTGGAGGTTTTTAGTCTCGTCTAGCCTGTGCCTGGAGGTTTTTAGTCTCGTCTAGCCTGTGCCTGGAGGTTTTTAGTCTCGTCTAGCCTGTGCCTGGAGGTTTTTAGTCTCGTCTAGCCTGTGCCTGGAGGTTTTTAGTCTCGTCTAGCCTGTGCCTGGAGGTTTTTAGTCTCGTCTAGCCTGTGCCTGGAGGTTTTTAGTCTCGTCTAGTCAAGTGTGTGCCTGGAGGTTTTTAGTCTCGTCTAGTCAAGTGTGTGCCTGGAGGTTTTTAGTCTCGTCTAGTCAAGTGTGTGCCTGGAGGTTTTTAGTCTCGTCTAGTCAAGTGTGTGCCTGGAGGTTTTAGTCTCGTCTAGCCTGTGCCTGGAGGTTTTTAGTCTCGTCTAGTCAAGTGTGTGCCTGGAGGTTTTTAGTCTCGTCTAGTCAAGTGTGTGCCTGGAGGTTTTTAGTCTCGTCTAGTCAAGTGTGTGCCTGGAGGTTTTTAGTCTCGTCTCGTCTGTGCCTGGAGGTTTTTAGTCTAGTCAAGTCAAGTATGTGCCTGGAGGGTTTTATTCTTTTCTAGTCTGTGCCTCGAGGTTTTTATTCTGGTCTAGACTGTGCCTGGAGGATTTTATTCTAATCTGGTCTGTGCCTGGGGGTTTTTAGTCTTATCTTGTCTGTGCCTGGAGGTTTTTAGTCTCGTCTAGTCAAAAACCCAGCTGTGGCTCATCAGGGTGCTTTTATCCCTGCTGGTGGTTTGCCCCTCCCCACACCCCATTGAGGGAGGGGTTGCGGGTGGGGCCTGTGGTATATGAGGCACAGCCTCTGCTCAGTGAGCTCATTTGAGGTTCAGCTCTCATCAGGCAAAGTTCTCTGTGTTGGCTCAGGTTTTGTGGCCTGGGAGCTTTGTGGGTTATTTGAGGTGTGATTCTGGGGGGGCTTTTGCAAGGGTCTTGTCTCATTTAAGACCTTCTGGCCACGTTAAGACTTACTAGTGCATGCATTATGAAGTATCATTGTGTAGAGAGTTTTTTAGGTGTTGTATTTGTAGGTGGTGATGAGGGAAAGTGAACTGTGTGGGAGGACTCAGGGGGAGAAGTTGTGGTAAAGGTAATCTGTGCTCCATGTCCCCATTATTGTGTATCAGTCCTGTTTTACTTTGCAGATGATGAAGAGGTGTGTGGGCAGAGAAGGAACACAGCGGCTATCGACAAGAGGTTGTTCTCAAGGGTGGTTTAGGACCTCTGTTCTCGTGAAAGGTAAGCAAATGGAACAGGCCCGGAGAGAGTCAGGAAACAGTCGTAAGGTCAGAGTGGGAGAAAGGTTGTTGAAGAGGGGCTCTCTTTGGGCAGGGAAAGGGAGGCAGTTCGTGCTCATTGTCAGCTTTTATCAGTGTACGAAGCTAAAGCACAGCTGTGGCTCGTGCCTCGGACTCTCGAGGTTGTGTGTAAGATGGTAGTGCAGTGTGTTCAGCTGCAGTCAGTGCTGTATGTGATTGGAGAACTTAATATGTGCCTCGGGAATTTAAACTATACCTGGAGAATTTAATCTGTGACAGGAAAATTTATTCTGTGCCTGGGGAATTTAGTCTGTGCCTGCAGAATCTGTGGTTGGAGAAATCAATCTGTGCTCGGGGAAGCTGGTCTGTGCCTGGGGCTTTTAAGTCTACTCTAGTCTGTGCTGGGATGTTTGTAGTCTCCTCTAGTGTAGTCTGTGCCTGGATGTTTTTAGTCTCTCCTAATCTCAACCTGGAGGTTTTAATTCTTGCCTGGTCTAGTCTCGGTCTGGAGGTATTTAATCTTGACTTGTCTGTGCCTGTAGGTTTTTAGCCTCATGTAGTCTCTGCCTGGATGTTTTTAGCCTAGTCTAGTGTTTGCCTGGAACTTTAATTCTGATCTAGTCTGTGCCTGGAGGTTTTAAGTCTGGTCTAGACTATCCCAGAGGGTTTTAAGTCTCACATACTCTTTGCCTGGAGGTTTTTAGTCTCGTCTAGTCTGAGCCTGGAGGTTTATAGTCTCATCTAATCTGTGCCTGGATGTTTTTATTCTAGTCTTGTCAAGTCTGTGCCTGGAGGTTTTTATTCTGGTCTAGTCTGTGCCTGGAGGGTTTTTATTCTGGTCTAGTCTGTGCCTGGAGGTTTTTATTCTTATCTAGTCTGTGCCTGGGGGTTCTTAGTCTCATCTAGTCTGTGCCTGGAGGTTTTTAGTCTCATCTAGTCTGTACCTGGAGGTTTTTAGTCTCATCTAGTCTGTGCCTGGAGGTTTTTAGTCTAGTCAAGTCTAGTCTGTGCCTGGAGGGTTTTATTCTGGTCTAGTCTGTGCCCTGAGGTTTTTATTCTGGTCTAGTCTGTGCCTGGAGGTTTTTATTCTGGTCTAGACTGTGCTTGAGGATTTTATTCTAATCTGGTCTGTGCCTAGGGGTTTTTAGTCTCATCTTGTCTGTGCCTGGAGGTTTTTATTCTGGTCTAGTTTGTGCCTGGCGGGTTTTTATTCTTGTCAAGTCTGTGCCTGGAGGTTTTTAGTCTCGTCTAGTCTGTGCCTGGAGGTTTTTAGTCTCGTCTAGTCTGTGCCTGGAGGTTTTTAGTCTCGTCTAGTCTGTGCCTGGAGGTTTTTAGTCTCGTCTAGTCTGTGCCTGGAGGTTTTTAGTCTCATCTAGTCTGTGCCTGGAGGTTTTTATTCTGGTCAAGTTTGTGCCTGGATTTTTTTATTCTATTCCGGAAGGTGCCAGGAGATATTTTGTCTTGGCTAGTCTGTGCCTGTAGGTTTTTAGACACGTCTAGTCTGTGCCTGGAGATTTTTAGTCTCGTCTAGTCTGTGCCTGGAGGTTTTTATTCTTATCTAGTCTGTGCCTGGGGGTTCTTAGTCTCATCTAGTCTGTGCCTGGAGGTTTTTATTCTGGTCCAGAAGGTGCCAGGAGATATTTTGTCTTGGCTAGCCTGTGCCTGGAGGTTTTTAGTCTTGGCTAGCCTGTGCCTGGAGGTTTTTAGTCTCGTCTAGCCTGTGCCTGTAGGTTTTTAGTCTCGTCTAGTCAAGTGTGTGCCTGGCGGTTTTTAGACTCG
Organism: Myiopsitta monachus; assembly: GCA_017639245.1. NCBI lineage: Eukaryota > Metazoa > Chordata > Aves > Psittaciformes > Psittacidae > Myiopsitta > Myiopsitta monachus. Next base: position 50,242 of record JAESHU010000218.1, on the reverse strand, counting down.
TCTAGTCTGTGCCTGGATGTTTTTAGTCTCATCTAGTCTGTGCCTTTATGTTTTTAGTCTAGTCAAGTCAAGTCTGTGCCTGGAGGTTTTTATTCTGGTCTAGTTTGTGCCTGGAGGTTTTTATTCTGGTCCGGAATGTGCCAGGAGATATTTTGCCTTGGCTAGTCTGTGCCTGTAGGTTTTTAGACATGTCTAGTCTGTGCCTGGAGGTTTTGAGTCTTGTCTAGTCTGTGCCTGGAGGTTTTCAGTCTCATCTAGTCTGTGCCCGGAGGTTTTTATTCTAGTCTATTCAAGTGTGTGCCTGGAGGTTTTTATGCTGGACTAGTTTGTGCCTGGAGGGTTTTTATTCTTTTCTAGTCTGTGCCTGGAGGTTTTTATTCTTGTCTAGTCAAGTGTGTGCCTGGAGGTTTTTATGCTGGACTAGTTTGTGCCTGGAGGGTTTTTATTCTTTTCTAGTCTGTGCCTGGATGTTTTTATTTTAGTCTAGTCAGGTGTGTGCCTGGAGGTTTTTGTGCTGGACTAGTTTGTGCCTGGAGGGTTTTTATTCTTTTCTAGTCTGTGCCTGGAGGTTTTTAGTCTCGTCTAGTCTGTGCCTGGAGGTTTTTAGTCTCGTCTAGTCTGTGCCTGGGGGTTCTTAGTCTCATCTAGTCTGTGCCTGGATTTTTTTAGTTTAGTCAAGTGTAGTGTGTGCCTGGAGGTTTTTATTCTGGTCTAGTCTGTGCCTGGAGGTCTGTATTCTGGTCCAGTCTGTGCGAGGAGATATTTTGTCTAGGCTAGTCTGTGCCTCTAGGGTTCTACACAAGTCTAGTCTGTGCCTGGAGGTTTTTAGTCTCATCTAGTCTGTGCCTGGAGGTTTTTAGTCTCATCTAGTCTGTGCCTGGTGGTTTATAGTCTCATCCAGTCTGTGCCTGGAGCTTTTTAGTCTCGTCTAGTCAAGTCTGTGCCTGGAGGTTTTTAGTCTCGTCTAGTCAAGTCTGTGCCTGGAGGTTTTTAGTCTAGTCAAGTCAAGTATGTGCCTGGAGGGTTTTATTCTGGTCTAGACTGTGCCTGGAGGATTTTATTCTAATCTGGTCTGTGCCTGGGGGTTTTTAGTCTTATCTTGTCTGTGCCTGGAGGTTTTTAGTCTCGTCTAGTCAAAAACCCAGCTGTGGCTCATCAGGGTGCTTTTATCCCTGCTGGTGGTTTGCCCCTCCCCACACCCCATTGAGGGAGGGGTTGCGGGTGGGGCCTGTGGTATATGAGGCACAGCCTCTGCTCAGTGAGCTCATTTGAGGTTCAGCTCTCATCAGGCAAAGTTCTCTGTGTTGGCTCAGGTTTTGTGGCCTGGGAGCTTTGTGGGTTATTTGAGGTGTGATTCTGGGGGGGCTTTTGCAAGGGTCTTGTCTCATTTAAGACCTTCTGGCCACGTTAAGACTTACTAGTGCATGCATTATGAAGTATCATTGTGTAGAGAGTTTTTTAGGTGTTGTATTTGTAGGTGGTGATGAGGGAAAGTGAACTGTGTGGGAGGACTCAGGGGGAGAAGTTGTGGTAAAGGTAATCTGTGCTCCATGTCCCCATTATTGTGTATCAGTCCTGTTTTACTTTGCAGATGATGAAGAGGTGTGTGGGCAGAGAAGGAACACAGCGGCTATCGACAAGAGGTTGTTCTCAAGGGTGGTTTAGGACCTCTGTTCTCGTGAAAGGTAAGCAAATGGAACAGGCCCGGAGAGAGTCAGGAAACAGTCGTAAGGTCAGAGTGGGAGAAAGGTTGTTGAAGAGGGGCTCTCTTTGGGCAGGGAAAGGGAGGCAGTTCGTGCTCATTGTCAGCTTTTATCAGTGTACGAAGCTAAAGCACAGCTGTGGCTCGTGCCTCGGACTCTCGAGGTTGTGTGTAAGATGGTAGTGCAGTGTGTTCAGCTGCAGTCAGTGCTGTATGTGATTGGAGAACTTAATATGTGCCTCGGGAATTTAAACTATACCTGGAGAATTTAATCTGTGACAGGAAAATTTATTCTGTGCCTGGGGAATTTAGTCTGTGCCTGCAGAATCTGTGGTTGGAGAAATCAATCTGTGCTCGGGGAAGCTGGTCTGTGCCTGGGGCTTTTAAGTCTACTCTAGTCTGTGCTGGGATGTTTGTAGTCTCCTCTAGTGTAGTCTGTGCCTGGATGTTTTTAGTCTCTCCTAATCTCAACCTGGAGGTTTTAATTCTTGCCTGGTCTAGTCTCGGTCTGGAGGTATTTAATCTTGACTTGTCTGTGCCTGTAGGTTTTTAGCCTCATGTAGTCTCTGCCTGGATGTTTTTAGCCTAGTCTAGTGTTTGCCTGGAACTTTAATTCTGATCTAGTCTGTGCCTGGAGGTTTTAAGTCTGGTCTAGACTATCCCAGAGGGTTTTAAGTCTCACATACTCTTTGCCTGGAGGTTTTTAGTCTCGTCTAGTCTGAGCCTGGAGGTTTATAGTCTCATCTAATCTGTGCCTGGATGTTTTTATTCTAGTCTTGTCAAGTCTGTGCCTGGAGGTTTTTATTCTGGTCTAGTCTGTGCCTGGAGGGTTTTTATTCTGGTCCAGTCTGTGCCTGGAGGTTTTTATTCTTATCTAGTCTGTGCCTGGGGGTTCTTAGTCTCATCTAGTCTGTGCCTGGAGGTTTTTAGTCTCATCTAGTCTGTACCTGGAGGTTTTTAGTCTCATCTAGTCTGTGCCTGGAGGTTTTTAGTCTAGTCAAGTCTAGTCTGTGCCTGGAGGGTTTTATTCTGGTCTAGTCTGTGCCCTGAGGTTTTTATTCTGGTCTAGTCTGTGCCTGGAGGTTTTTATTCTGGTCTAGACTGTGCTTGAGGATTTTATTCTAATCTGGTCTGTGCCTAGGGGTTTTTAGTCTCATCTTGTCTGTGCCTGGAGGTTTTTATTCTCGTCTAGTTTGTGCCTGGCGGGTTTTTATTCTTGTCAAGTCTGTGCCTGGAGGTTTTTAGTCTCGTCTAGTCTGTGCCTGGAGGTTTTTAGTCTCGTCTAGTCTGTGCCTGGAGGTTTTTAGTCTCGTCTAGTCTGTGCCTGGAGGTTTTTAGTCTCGTCTAGTCTGTGCCTGGAGGTTTTTAGTCTCGTCTAGTCTGTGCCTGGAGTTTTTTAGTCTCGTCTAGTCTGTGCCTGGAGGTTTTTAGTCTCATCTAGTCTGTGCCTGGAGGTTTTTATTCTGGTCAAGTTTGTGCCTGGATTTTTTTATTCTATTCCGGAAGGTGCCAGGAGATATTTTGTCTTGGCTAGTCTGTGCCTGTATGTTTTTAGACACGTCTAGTCTGTGCCTGGAGATTTTTAGTCTCGTCTAGTCTGTGCCTGGAGGTTTTTATTCTTATCTAGTCTGTGCCTGGGGGTTCTTAGTCTCATCTAGTCTGTGCCTGGAGGTTTTTATTCTGGTCCAGAAGGTGCCAGGAGATATTTTGTCTTGGCTAGCCTGTGCCTGGAGGTTTTTAGTCTTGGCTAGCCTGTGCCTGGAGGTTTTTAGTCTCGTCTAGCCTGTGCCTGGAGGTTTTTAGTCTCGTCTAGTCAAGTGTGTGCCTGGCGGTTTTTAGACTCGTCTAGTCTGTGCCTGGATGTTTTTAGTCTCATCTAGTCTGTGCCTTTATGTTTTTAGTCTAGTCAAGTCAAGTCTGTGCCTGGAGGTTTTTATTCTGGTCTAGTTTGTGCCTGGAGGTTTTTATTCTGGTCCGGAATGTGCCAGGAGATATTTTGCCTTGGCTAGTCTGTGCCTGTAGGTTTTTAGACATGTCTAGTCTGTGCCTGGAGGTTTTGAGTCTTGTCTAGTCTGTGCCTGGAGGTTTTCAGTCTCATCTAGTCTGTGCCCGGAGGTTTTTATTCTAGTCTATTCAAGTGTGTGCCTGGAGGTTTTTATGCTGGACTAGTTTGTGCCTGGAGGGTTTTTATTCTTTTCTAGTCTGTGCCTGGAGGTTTTTATTCTTGTCTAGTCAAGTGTGTGCCTGGAGGTTTTTATGCTGGACTAGTTTGTGCCTGGAGGGTTTTTATTCTTTTCTAGTCTGTGCCTGGATGTTTTTATTTTAGTCTAGTCAGGTGTGTGCCTGGAGGTTTTTGTGCTGGACTAGTTTGTGCCTGGAGGGTTTTTATTCTTTTCTAGTCTGTGCCTGGAGGTTTTTAGTCTCGTCTAGTCTGTGCCTGGGGGTTCTTAGTCTCATCTAGTCTGTGCCTGGATTTTTTTAGTCTAGTCAAGTGTAGTGTGTGCCTGGAGGTTTTTATTCTGGTCTAGTCTGTGCCTGGAGGTCTGTATTCTGGTCCAGTCTGTGCGAGGAGATATTTTGTCTAGGCTAGTCTGTGCCTCTAGGGTTCTACAAAAGTCTAGTCTGTGCCTGGAGGTTTTTAGTCTCGTCTAGTCTGTGCCTGGAGGTTTTTAGTCTCGTCTAGTCTGTGCCTGGAGGTTTTTAGTCTCGTCTAGTCTGTGCCTGGAGGTTTTTAGTCTCGTCTAGTCTGTGCCTGGAGGTTTTTAGTCTAGTCAAGTCAAGTATGTGCCTGGAGGGTTTTATTCTTTTCTAGTCTGTGCCTAGAGGTTTTTATTCTGGTCTAGTCTGTGCCTCGAGGTTTTTATTCTGGTCTAGACTGTGCCTGGAGGATTTTATTCTAATCTGGTCTGTGCCTGGGGGTTTTTAGTCTTATCTTGTCTGTGCCTGGAGGTTTTTAGTCTCGTCTAGTCAAAAACCCAGCTGTGGCTCATCAGGGTGCTTTTATCCCTGCTGGTGGTTTGCCCCTCCCCACACCCCATTGAGGGAGGGGTTGCGGGTGGGGCCTGTGGTATATGAGGCACAGCCTCTGCTCAGTGAGCTCATTTGAGGTTCAGCTCTCATCAGGCAAAGTTCTCTGTGTTGGCTCAGGTTTTGTGGCCTGGGAGCTTTGTGGGTTATTTGAGGTGTGATTCTGGGGGGCTTTTGCAAGGGTCTTGTCTCATTTAAGACCTTCTGGCCACGTTAAGACTTACTAGTGCATGCATTATGAAGTATCATTGTGTAGAGAGTTTTTTAGGTGTTGTATTTGTAGGTGGTGATGAGGGAAAGTGAACTGTGTGGGAGGACTCAGGGGGAGAAGTTGTGGTAAAGGTAATCTGTGCTCCATGTCCCCATTATTGTGTATCAGTCCTGTTTTACTTTGCAGATGATGAAGAGGTGTGTGGGCAGAGAAGGAACACAGCGGCTATCGACAAGAGGTTGTTCTCAAGGGTGGTTTAGGACCTCTGTTCTCGTGAAAGGTAAGCAAATGGAACAGGCCCGGAGAGAGTCAGGAAACAGTCGTAAGGTCAGAGTGGGAGAAAGGTTGTTGAAGAGGGGCTCTCTTTGGGCAGGGAAAGGGGGGCAGTTCGTGCTCATTGTCAGCTTTTATCAGTGTACGAAGCTAAAGCACAGCTGTGGCTCGTGCCTCGGACTCTCGAGGTTGTGTGTAAGATGGTAGTGCAGTGTGTTCAGCTGCAGTCAGTGCTGTATGTGATTGGAGAACTTAATATGTGCCTCGGGAATTTAAACTATACCTGGAGAATTTAATCTGTGACAGGAAAATTTATTCTGTGCCTGGGGAATTTAGTCTGTGCCTGCAGAATCTGTGGTTGGAGAAATCAATCTGTGCTCGGGGAAGCTGGTCTGTGCCTGGGGCTTTTAAGTCTACTCTAGTCTGTGCTGGGATGTTTGTAGTCTCCTCTAGTGTAGTCTGTGCCTGGATGTTTTTAGTCTCTCCTAATCTCAACCTGGAGGTTTTAATTCTTGCCTGGTCTAGTCTCGGTCTGGAGGTATTTAATCTTGACTTGTCTGTGCCTGTAGGTTTTTAGCCTCATGTAGTCTCTGCCTGGATGTTTTTAGCCTAGTCTAGTGTTTGCCTGGAACTTTAATTCTGATCTAGTCTGTGCCTGGAGGTTTTAAGTCTGGTCTAGACTATCCCAGAGGGTTTTAAGTCTCACATACTCTTTGCCTGGAGGTTTTTAGTCTCGTCTAGTCTGAGCCTGGAGGTTTATAGTCTCATCTAATCTGTGCCTGGATGTTTTTATTCTAGTCTTGTCAAGTCTGTGCCTGGAGGTTTTTATTCTGGTCTAGTCTGTGCCTGGAGGGTTTTTATTCTGGTCTAGTCTGTGCCTGGAGGTTTTTATTCTTATCTAGTCTGTGCCTGGGGGTTCTTAGTCTCATCTAGTCTGTGCCTGGAGGTTTTTAGTCTCATCTAGTCTGTACCTGGAGGTTTTTAGTCTCATCTAGTCTGTGCCTGGAGGTTTTTAGTCTAGTCAAGTCTAGTCTGTGCCTGGAGGGTTTTATTCTGGTCTAGTCTGTGCCCTGAGGTTTTTATTCTGGTCTAGTCTGTGCCTGGAGGTTTTTATTCTGGTCTAGACTGTGCTTGAGGATTTTATTCTAATCTGGTCTGTGCCTAGGGGTTTTTAGTCTCATCTTGTCTGTGCCTGGAGGTTTTTATTCTGGTCTAGTTTGTGCCTGGCGGGTTTTTATTCTTGTCACGTCTGTGCCTGGAGGTTTTTAGTCTCGTCTAGTCTGTGCCTGTAGGTTTTTAGTCTCGTCTAGTCTGTGCCTGGAGGTTTTTAGTCTCATCTAGTCTGTGCCTGGAGGTTTTTATTCTGGTCAAGTTTGTGCCTGGATTTTTTTATTCTATTCCGGAAGGTGCCAGGAGATATTTTGTCTTGGCTAGTCTGTGCCTGTAGGTTTTTAGACACGTCTAGTCTGTGCCTGGAGATTTTTAGTCTCGTCTAGTCTGTGCCTGGAGGTTTTTATTCTTATCTAGTCTGTGCCTGGGGGTTCTTAGTCTCATCTAGTCTGTGCCTGGAGGTTTTTATTCTGGTCCAGAAGGTGCCAGGAGATATTTTGTCTTGGCTAGCCTGTGCCTGGAGGTTTTTAGTCTTGGCTAGCCTGTGCCTGGAGGTTTTTAGTCTCGTCTAGCCTGTGCCTGTAGGTTTTTAGTCTCGTCTAGTCAAGTGTGTGCCTGGCGGTTTTTAGACTCGTCTAGTCTGTGCCTGGATGTTTTTAGTCTCATCTAGTCTGTGCCTTTATGTTTTTAGTCTAGTCAAGTCAAGTCTGTGCCTGGAGGTTTTTATTCTGGTCTAGTTTGTGCCTGGAGGTTTTTATTCTGGTCCGGAATGTGCCAGGAGATATTTTGCCTTGGCTAGTCTGTGCCTGTAGGTTTTTAGACATGTCTAGTCTGTGCCTGGAGGTTTTGAGTCTTGTCTAGTCTGTGCCTGGAGGTTTTCAGTCTCATCTAGTCTGTGCCCGGAGGTTTTTATTCTAGTCTATTCAAGTGTGTGCCTGGAGGTTTTTATGCTGGACTAGTTTGTGCCTGGAGGGTTTTTATTCTTTTCTAGTCTGTGCCTGGAGGTTTTTATTTTAGTCTAGTCAGGTGTGTGCCTGGAGGTTTTTGTGCTGGACTAGTTTGTGCCTGGAGGGTTTTTATTCTTTTCTAGTCTGTGCCTGGAGGTTTTTAGTCTCGTCTAGTCTGTGCCTGGAGGTTTTTAGTCTCGTCTAGTCTGTGCCTGGGGGTTCTTAGTCTCATCTAGTCTGTGCCTGGATTTTTTTAGTCTAGTCAAGTGTAGTGTGTGCCTGGAGGTTTTTATTCTGGTCTAGTCTGTGCCTGGAGGTCTGTATTCTGGTCCAGTCTGTGCGAGGAGATATTTTGTCTAGGCTAGTCTGTGCCTCTAGGGTTCTACACAAGTCTAGTCTGTGCCTGGAGGTTTTTAGTCTCGTCTAGCCTGTGCCTGGAGGTTTTTAGTCTCGTCTAGCCTGTGCCTGGAGGTTTTTAGTCTCGTCTAGCCTGTGCCTGGAGGTTTTTAGTCTCGTCTAGCCTGTGCCTGGAGGTTTTTAGTCTCGTCTAGCCTGTGCCTGGAGGTTTTTAGTCTCGTCTAGCCTGTGCCTGGAGGTTTTTAGTCTCGTCTAGCCTGTGCCTGGAGGTTTTTAGTCTCGTCTAGCCAAGTGTGTGCCTGGAGGTTTTTAGTCTCGTCTAGCCTGTGCCTGGAGGTTTTTAGTCTCGTCTAGCCTGTGCCTGGAGGGTTTTAGTCTCGTCTAGCCTGTGCCTGGAGGGTTTTAGTCTCGTCTAGCCTGTGCCTGGAGGGTTTTAGTCTCGTCTAGCCTGTGCCTGGAGGGTTTTAGTCTCGTCTAGCCTGTGCCTGGAGGGTTTTAGTCTCGTCTAGCCTGTGCCTGGAGGGTTTTAGTCTCGTCTAGCCTGTGCCTGGAGGGTTTTAGTCTCGTCTAGCCTGTGCCTGGAGGGTTTTAGTCTCGTCTAGCCTGTGCCTGGAGGGTTTTAGTCTCGTCTAGCCTGTGCCTGGAGGGTTTTAGTCTCGTCTAGCCTGTGCCTGGAGGGTTTTAGTCTCGTCTAGCCTGTGCCTGGAGGGTTTTAGTCTCGTCTAGTCTGTGCCTGGAGGTTTTTAGTCTCGTCTAGTCTGTGCCTGGAGGTTTTTAGTCTCGTCTAGTCTGTGCCTGGAGGTTTTTAGTCTCGTCTAGTCTGTGCCTGGAGGTTTTTAGTCTCGTCTAGTCTGTGCCTGGAGGTTTTTAGTCTCGTCTAGTCTGTGCCTGGAGGTTTTTAGTCTCGTCTAGTCTGTGCCTGGAGGTTTTTAGTCTCGTCTAGTCTGTGCCTGGAGGTTTTTAGTCTAGTCAAGTCAAGTATGTGCCTGGAGGGTTTTATTCTGGTCTAGACTGTGCCTGGAGGATTTTATTCTAATCTGGTCTGTGCCTGGGGGTTTTTAGTCTTATCTTGTCTGTGCCTGGAGGTTTTTAGTCTCGTCTAGTCAAAAACCCAGCTGTGGCTCATCAGGGTGCTTTTATCCCTGCTGGTGGTTTGCCCCTCCCCACACCCCATTGAGGGAGGGGTTGCGGGTGGGGCCTGTGGTATATGAGGCACAGCCTCTGCTCAGTGAGCTCATTTGAGGTTCAGCTCTCATCAGGCAAAGTTCTCTGTGTTGGCTCAGGTTTTGTGGCCTGGGAGCTTTGTGGGTTATTTGAGGTGTGATTCTGGGGGGGCTTTTGCAAGGGTCTTGTCTCATTTAAGACCTTCTGGCCACGTTAAGACTTACTAGTGCATGCATTATGAAGTATCATTGTGTAGAGAGTTTTTTAGGTGTTGTATTTGTAGGTGGTGATGAGGGAAAGTGAACTGTGTGGGAGGACTCAGGGGGAGAAGTTGTGGTAAAGGTAATCTGTGCTCCATGTCCCCATTATTGTGTATCAGTCCTGTTTTACTTTGCAGATGATGAAGAGGTGTGTGGGCAGAGAAGGAACACAGCGGCTATCGACAAGAGGTTGTTCTCAAGGGTGGTTTAGGACCTCTGTTCTCGTGAAAGGTAAGCAAATGGAACAGGCCCGGAGAGAGTCAGGAAACAGTCGTAAGGTCAGAGTGGGAGAAAGGTTGTTGAAGAGGGGCTCTCTTTGGGCAGGGAAAGGGAGGCAGTTCGTGCTCATTGTCAGCTTTTATCAGTGTACGAAGCTAAAGCACAGCTGTGGCTCGTGCCTCGGACTCTCGAGGTTGTGTGTAAGATGGTAGTGCAGTGTGTTCAGCTGCAGTCAGTGCTGTATGTGATTGGAGAACTTAATATGTGCCTCGGGAATTTAAACTATACCTGGAGAATTTAATCTGTGACAGGAAAATTTATTCTGTGCCTGGGGAATTTAGTCTGTGCCTGCAGAATCTGTGGTTGGAGAAATCAATCTGTGCTCGGGGAAGCTGGTCTGTGCCTGGGGCTTTTAAGTCTACTCTAGTCTGTGCTGGGATGTTTGTAGTCTCCTCTAGTGTAGTCTGTGCCTGGATGTTTTTAGTCTCTCCTAATCTCAACCTGGAGGTTTTAATTCTTGCCTGGTCTAGTCTCGGTCTGGAGGTATTTAATCTTGACTTGTCTGTGCCTGTAGGTTTTTAGCCTCATGTAGTCTCTGCCTGGATGTTTTTAGCCTAGTCTAGTGTTTGCCTGGAACTTTAATTCTGATCTAGTCTGTGCCTGGAGGTTTTAAGTCTGGTCTAGACTATCCCAGAGGGTTTTAAGTCTCACATACTCTTTGCCTGGAGGTTTTTAGTCTCGTCTAGTCTGAGCCTGGAGGTTTATAGTCTCATCTAATCTGTGCCTGGATGTTTTTATTCTAGTCTTGTCAAGTCTGTGCCTGGAGGTTTTTATTCTGGTCTAGTCTGTGCCTGGAGGGTTTTTATTCTGGTCTAGTCTGTGCCTGGAGGTTTTTATTCTTATCTAGTCTGTGCCTGGGGGTTCTTAGTCTCATCTAGTCTGTGCCTGGAGGTTTTTAGTCTCATCTAGTCTGTACCTGGAGGTTTTTAGTCTCATCTAGTCTGTGCCTGGAGGTTTTTAGTCTAGTCAAGTCTAGTCTGTGCCTGGAGGGTTTTATTCTGGTCTAGTCTGTGCCCTGAGGTTTTTATTCTGGTCTAGTCTGTGCCTGGAGGTTTTTATTCTGGTCTAGACTGTGCTTGAGGATTTTATTCTAATCTGGTCTGTGCCTAGGGGTTTTTAGTCTCATCTTGTCTGTGCCTGGAGGTTTTTATTCTGGTCTAGTTTGTGCCTGGCGGGTTTTTATTCTTGTCAAGTCTGTGCCTGTAGGTTTTTAGTCTCGTCTAGTCTGTGCCTGGAGGTTTTTAGTCTCGTCTAGTCTGTGCCTGGAGGTTTTTAGTCTCGTCTAGTCTGTGCCTGGAGGTTTTTAGTCTCGTCTAGTCTGTGCCTGGAGGTTTTTAGTCTCATCTAGTCTGTGCCTGGAGGTTTTTATTCTGGTCAAGTTTGTGCCTGGATTTTTTTATTCTATTCCGGAAGGTGCCAGGAGATATTTTGTCTTGGCTAGTCTGTGCCTGTAGGTTTTTAGACACGTCTAGTCTGTGCCTGGAGATTTTTAGTCTCGTCTAGTCTGTGCCTGGAGGTTTTTATTCTTATCTAGTCTGTGCCTGGGGGTTCTTAGTCTCATCTAGTCTGTGCCTGGAGGTTTTTATTCTGGTCCAGAAGGTGCCAGGAGATATTTTGTCTTGGCTAGCCTGTGCCTGGAGGTTTTTAGTCTTGGCTAGCCTGTGCCTGGAGGTTTTTAGTCTCGTCTAGCCTGTGCCTGTAGGTTTTTAGTCTCGTCTAGTCAAGTGTGTGCCTGGCGGTTTTTAGACTCGTCTAGTCTGTGCCTGGATGTTTTTAGTCTCATCTAGTCTGTGCCTTTATGTTTTTAGTCTAGTCAAGTCAAGTCTGTGCCTGGAGGTTTTTATTCTGGTCTAGTTTGTGCCTGGAGGTTTTTATTCTGGTCCGGAATGTGCCAGGAGATATTTTGCCTTGGCTAGTCTGTGCCTGTAGGTTTTTAGACATGTCTAGTCTGTGCCTGGAGGTTTTGAGTCTTGTCTAGTCTGTGCCTGGAGGTTTTCAGTCTCATCTAGTCTGTGCCCGGAGGTTTTTATTCTAGTCTATTCAAGTGTGTGCCTGGAGGTTTTTATGCTGGACTAGTTTGTGCCTGGAGGGTTTTTATTCTTTTCTAGTCTGTGCCTGGAGGTTTTTATTCTTGTCTAGTCAAGTGTGTGCCTGGAGGTTTTTATGCTGGACTAGTTTGTGCCTGGAGGGTTTTTATTCTTTTCTAGTCTGTGCCTGGATGTTTTTATTTTAGTCTAGTCAGGTGTGTGCCTGGAGGTTTTTGTGCTGGACTAGTTTGTGCCTGGAGGGTTTTTATTCTTTTCTAGTCTGTGCCTGGAGGTTTTTAGTCTCGTCTAGTCTGTGCCTGGAGGTTTTTAGTCTCGTCTAGTCTGTGCCTGGGGGTTCTTAGTCTCATCTAGTCTGTGCCTGGATTTTTTTAGTTTAGTCAAGTGTAGTGTGTGCCTGGAGGTTTTTATTCTGGTCTAGTCTGTGCCTGGAGGTCTGTATTCTGGTCCAGTCTGTGCGAGGAGATATTTTGTCTAGGCTAGTCTGTGCCTCTAGGGTTCTACACAAGTCTAGTCTGTGCCTGGAGGTTTTTAGTCTCATCTAGTCTGTGCCTGGAGGTTTTTAGTCTCATCTAGTCTGTGCCTGGTGGTTTATAGTCTCATCCAGTCTGTGCCTGGAGCTTTTTAGTCTCGTCTAGTCAAGTCTGTGCCTGGAGGTTTTTAGTCTCGTCTAGTCAAGTCTGTGCCTGGAGGTTTTTAGTCTAGTCAAGTCAAGTATGTGCCTGGAGGGTTTTATTCTGGTCTAGACTGTGCCTGGAGGATTTTATTCTAATCTGGTCTGTGCCTGGGGGTTTTTAGTCTTATCTTGTCTGTGCCTGGAGGTTTTTAGTCTCGTCTAGTCAAAAACCCAGCTGTGGCTCATCAGGGTGCTTTTATCCCTGCTGGTGGTTTGCCCCTCCCCACACCCCATTGAGGGAGGGGTTGCGGGTGGGGCCTGTGGTATATGAGGCACAGCCTCTGCTCAGTGAGCTCATTTGAGGTTCAGCTCTCATCAGGCAAAGTTCTCTGTGTTGGCTCAGGTTTTGTGGCCTGGGAGCTTTGTGGGTTATTTGAGGTGTGATTCTGGGGGGGCTTTTGCAAGGGTCTTGTCTCATTTAAGACCTTCTGGCCACGTTAAGACTTACTAGTGCATGCATTATGAAGTATCATTGTGTAGAGAGTTTTTTAGGTGTTGTATTTGTAGGTGGTGATGAGGGAAAGTGAACTGTGTGGGAGGACTCAGGGGGAGAAGTTGTGGTAAAGGTAATCTGTGCTCCATGTCCCCATTATTGTGTATCAGTCCTGTTTTACTTTGCAGATGATGAAGAGGTGTGTGGGCAGAGAAGGAACACAGCGGCTATCGACAAGAGGTTGTTCTCAAGGGTGGTTTAGGACCTCTGTTCTCGTGAAAGGTAAGCAAATGGAACAGGCCCGGAGAGAGTCAGGAAACAGTCGTAAGGTCAGAGTGGGAGAAAGGTTGTTGAAGAGGGGCTCTCTTTGGGCAGGGAAAGGGAGGCAGTTCGTGCTCATTGTCAGCTTTTATCAGTGTACGAAGCTAAAGCACAGCTGTGGCTCGTGCCTCGGACTCTCGAGGTTGTGTGTAAGATGGTAGTGCAGTGTGTTCAGCTGCAGTCAGTGCTGTATGTGATTGGAGAACTTAATATGTGCCTCGGGAATTTAAACTATACCTGGAGAATTTAATCTGTGACAGGAAAATTTATTCTGTGCCTGGGGAATTTAGTCTGTGCCTGCAGAATCTGTGGTTGGAGAAATCAATCTGTGCTCGGGGAAGCTGGTCTGTGCCTGGGGCTTTTAAGTCTACTCTAGTCTGTGCTGGGATGTTTGTAGTCTCCTCTAGTGTAGTCTGTGCCTGGATGTTTTTAGTCTCTCCTAATCTCAACCTGGAGGTTTTAATTCTTGCCTGGTCTAGTCTCGGTCTGGAGGTATTTAATCTTGACTTGTCTGTGCCTGTAGGTTTTTAGCCTCATGTAGTCTCTGCCTGGATGTTTTTAGCCTAGTCTAGTGTTTGCCTGGAACTTTAATTCTGATCTAGTCTGTGCCTGGAGGTTTTAAGTCTGGTCTAGACTATCCCAGAGGGTTTTAAGTCTCACATACTCTTTGCCTGGAGGTTTTTAGTCTCGTCTAGTCTGAGCCTGGAGGTTTATAGTCTCATCTAATCTGTGCCTGGATGTTTTTATTCTAGTCTTGTCAAGTCTGTGCCTGGAGGTTTTTATTCTGGTCTAGTCTGTGCCTGGAGGGTTTTTATTCTGGTCTAGTCTGTGCCTGGAGGTTTTTATTCTTATCTAGTCTGTGCCTGGGGGTTCTTAGTCTCATCTAGTCTGTGCCTGGAGGTTTTTAGTGTAGTCAAGTCAAGTCTGTGCCTGGAGGTTTTTATTCTGGTCTAGTTTCTGCCTTGAGGTTTTTATTCTGGTCTAGTCTGTGCCTGGATTTTTTTATTCTGGCCTAGTCTGTGCCTGGAGGTCTTTATTCTGGTCCAGTCTGTGCCAGGAAATATTTTGTCTAGGCTAGTCTGTGCCTGGAGGTTTTTAGACACGTCTAATCTGTGCCTGGAGGTTTTTATTCTGGTCAAGTCTTTGCCTGGAAGATTTTATTCATATCTAGTCTGTTCCTGGGGGTTTTTACTTTCATCTTGTCTGTTCCTGGAGTTTTTTAGTCTAGTCTAGTGTAGTCTCTGCCCGGAGGTTTTTATTCTTATCTAGATTGTGCCTGGAGGTCTTTATTCTGGTCCAGTCTGTGCCAGGGGATATTTTGTCTAGTCTAGTCTGTGCCTGTAGGTTTCTAGCCACATCTAGTCTGTGCCTGGAGGTGTTTAGTCTCGTCTAGTTTGCGCCTGGAGGTTTTTAGTCTGGTCTAGTCTGTGCCTGGGGGTTCTTACTCTCATCTAGTCTGTGCCTGGAGGTTTTTAGTCTCGTCTAGTCTGTGCCTGGAGGTTTTTATTCTGGTCTAGTCTGTGCCTGGAGGTACTTACTCTCGTCTACTCTGTTCCTGGAGGTTTTTATTCTGGCCCAGTCTGTGCCAGGATATATTTTGTCTTGGCTAGTCTGTGCCTGGAGGTTTTTAGTCTCGTCTAGTCTGTGCCTGGAGGTTTTTAGTCTCGTCTAGTCTGTGCCTGGAGGTTTTTAGTCTCGTCTAGTCTGTGCCTGGAGGTTTTTAGTCTCGTCTAGTCTGTGCCTGGAGGTTTTTAGTCTCGTCTAGTCTGTGCCTGGAGGTTTTTAGTCTCGTCTAGTCTGTGCCTGGAGGTTTTTAGTCTCATCTAGTCTGTGCCTGGAGGTTTTTATTCTGGTCAAGTTTGTGCCTGGATTTTTTTATTCTATTCCGGAAGGTGCCAGGAGATATTTTGTCTTGGCTAGTCTGTGCCTGGAGGTTTTTAGACACGTCTAGTCTGTGCCTGGAGATTTTTAGTCTCGTCTAGTCTGTGCCTGGAGGTTTTTATTCTTATCTAGTCTGTGCCTGGGGGTTCTTAGTCTCATCTAGTCTGTGCCTGGAGGTTTTTATTCTGGTCCAGAAGGTGCCAGGAGATATTTTGTCTTGGCTAGCCTGTGCCTGGAGGTTTTTAGTCTTGGCTAGCCTGTGCCTGGAGGTTTTTAGTCTCGTCTAGCCTGTGCCTGGAGGTTTTTAGTCTCGTCTAGTCAAGTGTGTGCCTGGCGGTTTTTATTCTTGTCTAGTCTGTGCCTGGATGTTTTTAGTCTCATCTAGTCTGTGCCTTTATGTTTTTAGTCTAGTCAAGTCAAGTCTGTGCCTGGAGGTTTTTATTCTGGTCTAGTTTGTGCCTGGAGGTTTTTATTCTGGTCCGGAATGTGCCAGGAGATATTTTGCCTTGGCTAGTCTGTGCCTGTAGGTTTTTAGACATGTCTAGTCTGTGCCTGGAGGTTTTGAGTCTTGTCTAGTCTGTGCCTGGAGGTTTTCAGTCTCATCTAGTCTGTGCCCGGAGGTTTTTATTCTAGTCTATTCAAGTGTGTGCCTGGAGGTTTTTATGCTGGACTAGTTTGTGCCTGGAGGGTTTTTATTCTTTTCTAGTCTGTGCCTGGAGGTTTTTATTCTTGTCTAGTCAAGTGTGTGCCTGGAGGTTTTTATGCTGGACTAGTTTGTGCCTGGAGGGTTTTTATTCTTTTCTAGTCTGTGCCTGGATGTTTTTATTTTAGTCTAGTCAGGTGTGTGCCTGGAGGTTTTTGTGCTGGACTAGTTTGTGCCTGGAGGGTTTTTATTCTTTTCTAGTCTGTGCCTGGAGGTTTTTAGTCTCGTCTAGTCTGTGCCTGGGGGTTCTTAGTCTCATCTAGTCTGTGCCTGGATTTTTTTAGTCTAATCAAGTGTAGTGTGTGCCTGGAGGTTTTTAGTCTCGTCTAGCCTGTGCCTGGAGGTTTTTAGTCTCGTCTAGCCTGTGCCTGGAGGTTTTTAGTCTCGTCTAGCCTGTGCCTGGAGGTTTTTAGTCTCGTCTAGCCTGTGCCTGGAGGTTTTTAGTCTCGTCTAGCCTGTGCCTGGAGGTTTTTAGTCTCGTCTAGCCTGTGCCTGGAGGTTTTTAGTCTCGTCTAGCCTGTGCCTGGAGGTTTTTAGTCTCGTCTAGCCTGTGCCTGGAGGTTTTTAGTCTCGTCTAGCCTGTGCCTGGAGGTTTTTTTAGTCTAGTCAAGTGTAGTGTGTGCCTGGAGGTTTTTATTCTGGTCTAGTCTGTGCCTGGAGGTCTGTATTCTGGTCCAGTCTGTGCGAGGAGATATTTTGTCTAGGCTAGTCTGTGCCTCTAGGGTTCTACACAAGTCTAGTCTGTGCCTGGAGGTTTTTAGTCTCATCTAGTCTGTGCCTGGAGGTTTTTAGTCTCATCTAGTCTGTGCCTGGTGGTTTATAGTCTCATCCAGTCTGTGCCTGGAGCTTTTTAGTCTCGTCTAGTCAAGTCTGTGCCTGGAGGTTTTTAGTCTCGTCTAGCCTGTGCCTGGAGGTTTTTAGTCTCGTCTAGCCTGTGCCTGGAGGTTTTTAGTCTCGTCTAGCCTGTGCCTGGAGGTTTTTAGTCTCGTCTAGCCTGTGCCTGGAGGTTTTTAGTCTCGTCTAGCCTGTGCCTGGAGGTTTTTAGTCTCGTCTAGCCTGTGCCTGGAGGTTTTTAGTCTCGTCTAGCCTGTGCCTGGAGGTTTTTAGTCTCGTCTAGCCTGTGCCTGGGGGTTTTTAGTCTCGTCTAGCCTGTGCCTGGAGGTTTTTAGTCTCGTCTAGCCTGTGCCTGGAGGTTTTTAGTCTCGTCTAGCCTGTGCCTGGAGGTTTTTAGTCTCGTCTAGCCTGTGCCTGGAGGTTTTTAGTCTCGTCTAGCCAAGTGTGTGTCTGGAGGTTTTTAGTCTCGTCTAGTCAAGTGTGTCTCTGGAGGTTTTTAGTCTCGTCTAGTCTGTGCCTGGAGGTTTTTAGTCTCATCTAGTCTGTGCCTTTAGGTTTTTAGTCTAGTCAAGTCAAGTATGTGCCTGGAGGGTTTTATTCTTTTCTAGTCTGTGCCTAGAGGTTTTTATTCTGGTCTAGTCTGTGCCTAGAGGTTTTTATTCTGGTCTAGACTGTGCCTGGAGGATTTTATTCTAATCTGGTCTGTGCCTGGGAGTTTTTAGTCTTATCATGTCTGTGCCTGGAGGTTTTTAGTCTCGTCTAGTCTGTGCGTGGAGGTTTTTAGTCTGGTCAAGTCAAGTCTGTGCCTGGAGGTTTTTATTCTGGTCTAGTTTGTGCCTGGAGGTTTTTATTCTGGTCCGGAATGTGCCAGGAGATATTTTGTCTTGGCTAGTCTGTGCCTGTAGGTTTTTAGACATGTCTAGTCTGTGCCTGGAGGTTTTGAGTCTCATCTAGTCTGTGCCTGGAGGTTTTTAGTCTCGTCTAGTCTGTGCCTGGGGTTTCTTAGTCTCATCTAGTCTGTGCCTGGATTTTTTTAGTCTACTCAAGTGTAGTGTGTGCCTGGAGTTTTTTATTCTGGTCTAGTCTGTGCCTGGAGGTCTGTATTCTGGTCCAGTCTGTGCAAGGAGATATTTTGTCTAGGCTTGTCTGTGCCTCTAGGGTTCTACACAAGTCTAGTCTGTGCCTGGAGGTTTTTAGTCTCATCTAGTCTGTGCCTGGAGGTTTTTAGTCTGGTCTAGTCTGTGCCTGGTGGTTTATAGTCTGGTCTAGTCTGTGCCTGGATGGTTTTTAGTCTGGTCTAGTCTGTGCCTGGATGGTTTTTAGTCTGGTCTAGTCTGTGCCTGGATGGTTTTTAGTCTGGTCTAGTCTGTGCCTGGATGGTTTTTAGTCTGGTCTAGTCTGTGCCTGGATGGTTTTTAGTCTGGTCTAGTCTGTGCCTGGATGGTTTTTAGTCCTGTCTAGTCTGTGCCTGGATGGTTTTTAGTCCTGTCTAGTCTGTGCCTGGATGGTTTTTAGTCTGGTCTAGTCTGTGCCTGGATGGTTTTTAGTCTGGTCTAGTCTGTGCCTGGGGGTTTTTAGTCTGGTCAAGTCAAGTCCGTGCCTGGATGGTTTTATTATGGTCTAGTCTGTGCCTGGGGGTTTTTATTCTGGTCTAGTCTGTGCCTGGAGGTTTTTATTCTGGTCTAGTCTGTGCACTGAAGTTTTTATTCTGGTCTAGTCTGTGCCCTGAGGTTTTTATTCTGGTCCAGTCTGTGCCAGGACATATTTTGTCTAGGCTAGTCTGTGCCTGTAGGTTTCTAGACATATCTAGTCTGTGCCTGGAGGATTTTAGTCTCGCCTAATCTGTGCCTGGAAGTATATAATCTCATCTAGTCTGTGCCTGGAGGTTTTTAGTCTCGTCTAGTCTGTGCGTGGAGGTTTTTAGTCATATCTAGTCTGTGGCTGGAGGTTTTTAGTCTAGTCAAGTTAAGTCTGTGCCTGAAGGTTTTTATTCTGGTCTAGTCTGTGCCTGGAGGTTTTTATTCTGGTCTACTCTGTGCCTGGAGGTCTTTATTCTGGTCCAGAAGGTGCCAGGAGATATTTTGTCTTGGCTAGTCTGTGCCTGTCGGTTTTTAGACACGTCTAGTCTGTGCGTGGAGGTTTTTAGTCATATCTAGTCTGTGCGTGGAGGTTTTGAGTCTAGGCAAGTCTACTCTGTGTCTGGAGGATTTTAGTCTCGTCTAGTCTGTGCCTGGAGGTTTTTAGTCGCATCTAGTCTGTGCCTGGAGGTTTTTAGTCTCGTCTAGTCTGTGCCTGGGGGTTATTAGACTCGTCTAGTCTGTGCCTGGGGGTTATTAGACTCGTCTAGTCTGTGCCTGGGGGTTATTAGACTCGTCTAGTCTGTGCCTGAAGGTTATTAGACTTGTCTAGTCTGTGCCTGAAGGTTATTAGACTCATCTAGTCTGTGCCTGGAGGTTTTTAGACTCGTCTAGTCTGTGCCTGGAGGTTTTTAGTCTCATCTAGTCTGTGCCTGGACGTCTTTACTCTGGTCCAGTCTGTGCCTGGATATTTTGTCGAGGCTAGGCTGTGCCTGTGGGTTTTTAGACACGTCTACTCTGTGCCTGGAGGTTTTTAGTCTCGTCTAGTCTTTGCCTTGATAATTTTATTCATATCTTGTCTGTGCCTCGGGGTTTTTACTGTCATCTTGTCTGTGCCTGGAGTTTCTTAGTCTAGTCTAGTGTAGTCTGTGCCCGGAGGTTTTTATTCTGGTCTAGTTTGTGCCTGGAGGACTTTATTCTGGTTCAGTCTGTGCCAGCGGATATTTTTCTAGTCTAGTCTGTGCCTGTAGGTTTTTATTCTCGTCTAGTTTGTGCCTGGAGGTTTATAGTCTCATCTAGTCTGTGCGTGGAGGTTTTTAGTCATATCTAGTCTGTGCCTGCAGGTTTTTAGTCTAGTCAAGTTAAGTCTGTGCCTGGAGGGTTTTATTCTGTTCAAGTCTGTGCCTGGAGGTTTTTATTCTGGTCTAGTCTGTGCCTGGAGGTTTTTATTCTGGTCTAGTCTGTGCACTGAAGTTTTTATTCTGGTCTAGTCTGTGCCTTTAGGTCTTTATTCTGGTCCATTCTGTGCCAGGACATATTTTGTCTAGGCTAGTCTGTTCCTGTAGGTTTCTAGACACATCTAGTCTGTGCTTGGAGGATTTTAGTCTCGTCTAGTCTGTGCCTGGAGGTTTTCAGTCTAGTCAAGTCAAGTCTGTGCCTGGAGGGTTTTATTCTGGTCTAGTCTGTGCCTAGAGGTTTTTATTCTGGTGTAGTCTGTGCCTGGAGGTCTTTATTCTGATCCAGTCTGTGCCAGGAAATATTTTGTCTTGGCTAGTCTGTGCCTGTCGGTTTTTAGACACGTCTAGTCTGTGCCTGGAGGTTTTTAGTCTGGTCAAGTCAAGTCTGTGCCTGGAGGTTTTTATTCTGGTCTAGTTTGTGCCTGGAGGTTTTTATTGTGGTCCGGAATGTGCCAGGAGATATTTTGTCTTGGCTAGTCTGTGCCTGTAGGTTTTTAGACATGTCTAGTCTGTGCCTGGAGGTTTTGAGTCTCATCTAGTCTGTGCCTGGAGGTTTTTATTCTAGTCTAGTCAAGTGTGTGCCTGGAGGTTTTTATGCTGGACTAGTTTGTGCCTGGAGGGTTTTTATTCTTTTCTAGTCTGTGCCTGGAGGTTTTTAGTCTCGTCTAGTCTGTGCCTGGAGGTTTTTAGTCTCGTCTAGTCTGTGCCTGGGGTTTCTTAGTCTCATCTAGTCTGTGCCTGGATTTTTTTAGTCTAGTCAAGTGTAGTGTGTGCCTGGAGTTTTTTATTCTGGTCTAGTCTGTGCCTGGAGGTCTGTATTCTGGTCCAGTCTGTGCAAGGAGATATTTTGTCTAGGCTTGTCTGTGCCTCTAGGGTTCTACACAAGTCTAGTCTGTGCCTGGATGGTTTTTAGTCTGGTCTAGTCTGTGCCTGGATGGTTTTTAGTCTGGTCTAGTCTGTGCCTGGATGGTTTTTAGTCTGGTCTAGTCTGTGCCTGGATGGTTTTTAGTCTGGTCTAGTCTGTGCCTGGATGGTTTTTAGTCTGGTCTAGTCTGTGCCTGGATGGTTTTTAGTCTGGTCTAGTCTGTGCCTGGATGGTTTTTAGTCTGGTCTAGTCTGTGCCTGGATGGTTTTTAGTCTGGTCTAGTCTGTGCCTGGATGGTTTTTAGTCTGGTCTAGTCTGTGCCTGGATGGTTTTTAGTCTGGTCTAGTCTGTGCCTGGATGGTTTTTAGTCTGGTCTAGTCTGTGCCTGGATGGTTTTTAGTCTGGTCTAGTCTGTGCCTGGATGGTTTTTAGTCTGGTCTAGTCTGTGCCTGGATGGTTTTTAGTCTGGTCTAGTCTGTGCCTGGGGGTTTTTAGTCTGGTCAAGTCAAGTCCGTGCCTGGATGGTTTTATTATGGTCTAGTCTGTGCCTGGGGGTTTTTATTCTGGTCTAGTCTGTGCCTGGAGGTTTTTATTCTGGTCTAGTCTGTGCACTGAAGTTTTTATTCTGGTCTAGTCTGTGCCCTGAGGTTTTTATTCTGGTCCAGTCTGTGCCAGGACATATTTTGTCTAGGCTAGTCTGTGCCTGTAGGTTTCTAGACATATCTAGTCTGTGCCTGGAGGATTTTAGTCTCGCCTAATCTGTGCCTGGAAGTATATAATCTCATCTAGTCTGTGCCTGGAGGTTTTTAGTCTCGTCTAGTCTGTGCGTGGAGGTTTTTAGTCATATCTAGTCTGTGGCTGGAGGTTTTTAGTCTAGTCAAGTTAAGTCTGTGCCTGAAGGTTTTTATTCTGGTCTAGTCTGTGCCTGGAGGTTTTTATTCTGGTCTACTCTGTGCCTGGAGGTCTTTATTCTGGTCCAGAAGGTGCCAGGAGATATTTTGTCTCGGCTAGTCTGTGCCTGTCGGTTTTTAGACACGTCTAGTCTGTGCGTGGAGGTTTTTAGTCATATCTAGTCTGTGCGTGGAGGTTTTGAGTCTAGGCAAGTCTACTCTGTGTCTGGAGGATTTTAGTCTCGTCTAGTCTGTGCCTGGAGGTTTTTAGTCGCATCTAGTCTGTGCCTGGAGGTTTTTAGTCTCGTCTAGTCTGTGCCTGGGGGTTATTAGACTCGTCTAGTCTGTGCCTGGGGGTTATTAGACTTGTCTAGTCTGTGCCTGAAGGTTATTAGACTTGTCTAGTCTGTGCCTGAAGGTTATTAGACTCATCTAGTCTGTGCCTGGAGGTTTTTAGACTCGTCTAGTCTGTGCCTGGAGGTTTTTAGTCTCATCTAGTCTGTGCCTGGACGTCTTTACTCTGGTCCAGTCTGTGCCTGGATATTTTGTCGAGGCTAGGCTGTGCCTGTGGGTTTTTAGACACGTCTACTCTGTGCCTAGAGGTTTTTAGTCTCGTCTAGTCTTTGCCTTGATAATTTTATTCATATCTTGTCTGTGCCTCGGGGTTTTTACTGTCATCTTGTCTGTGCCTGGAGTTTCTTAGTCTAGTCTAGTGTAGTCTGTGCCCGAAGGTTTTTATTCTGGTCTAGTTTGTGCCTGGAGGACTTTATTCTGGTTCAGTCTGTGCCAGCGGATATTTTTCTAGTCTAGTCTGTGCCTGTAGGTTTCTAGACACATCTAGTCTGTGCCTGTAGGTTTTTATTCTCGTCTAGTTTGTGCCTGGAGGTTTATAGTCTCATCTAGTCTGTGCGTGGAGGTTTTTAGTCATATCTAGTCTGTGCCTGGAGGTTTTTAGTCTAGTCAAGTTAAGTCTGTGCCTGGAGGGTTTTATTCTGTTCAAGTCTGTGCCTGGAGTTTTTTATTCTGGTCTAGTCTGTGCCTGGAGGTTTTTATTCTGGTCTAGTCTGTGCACTGAAGTTTTTATTCTGGTCTAGTCTGTGCCTTTAGGTCTTTATTCTGGTCCATTCTGTGCCAGGACATATTTTGTCTAGGCTAGTCTGTTCCTGTAGGTTTCTAGACACATCTAGTCTGTGCTTGGAGGATTTTAGTCTCGTCTAGTCTGTGCCTGGAGGTTTTCAGTCTAGTCAAGTCAAGTCTGTGCCTGGAGGGTTTTATTCTGGTCTAGTCTGTGCCTAGAGGTTTTTATTCTGGTGTAGTCTGTGCCTGGAGGTCTTTATTCTGATCCAGTCTGTGCCAGGAAATATTTTGTCTTGGCTAGTCTGTGCCTGTCGGTTTTTAGACACGTCTAGTCTGTGCCTGGAGGTTTTTATTCTTATCTAGTCTGTGCCTGTTGGTTCTTAGTCTCATCTAGTCTGTGCCTGGAGGTTTTTATTCTTGTCTAGTCTGTGCCTGGAGGTTTTTATTGTGGTCTAGTCTGTTCCTGGAGGTTTTTATTCTGGTCTAGTCTGTGCACTGAAGTTTTTATTCTGGTCTAGTCTGTGCCTTTTGGTCTTTATTCTGGTCCATTCTGTGCCAGGACATATTTTGTCTAGGCTAGTCTGTTCCTGTAGGTTTCTAGACGCATCTAGTCTGTGCCTGGAGGATTTTAGTCTCGTCTAGTCTGTGCCTGGAGGTTTTCAGTCTAGTCAAGTCTAGTCTGTGCCTGGAGGGTTTTATTCTGGTCTAGTCTGTGACTGTAGGTTTTTATTCTGGTCTAGTCTGTGCCTGGAGTATTCTATTCTTATATAGTCTGTGCCTGGGGGATTTTGATCTCATCTAGTCTGTGCCTGGAGGTTTTTAGTCTCATCTAGTCTGTGCCTGGAGGTTTTTAGTCTAGTCTAGAGTAGTGTGTGCATGGAGGTTTTTATTCTGTTCTGGTCTTTTCCTGGAGGTATTTATTCTGGTCCAGTCTGTGCCAGGAGATATTTTGTCTAGGCTAGTCTGTGCCTGTAGCTTTCTAGAAACATCTGGTCTGTGCCTGGAGGATTTTAGTCTCGTCTAGTCAGTGCCTGTAAGGTTATAGTCTCATCTAGTCTGTGCCTGGAGGTTTTTAGTCTAGTCAAGTCAAGTCTGTGCCTGGAGGGTTTTATTCTTTTCTAGTCTGTGCTTGTAGGTCTTTATTCTGGTCCAGTCTGTGCCAGGAGATATTTTGTCTTGGCTAGCCTGTGCCTGGAGGTTTTTAGTCTCATCTAGTCTGTGCCTGGAGGTTTTTAGTCTTGTCTAGTCTGTGCCTGGGGGTTCTTAGTCTCATCTAGTCTGTACCTGGAGGTTTTTAGTATCATCTAGTATGTGCCTGGAGGTTTTTAGTCTAGTCAAGTCTTGTCTGTGCCTGGATTTTTTTATTCTGGTCTAGTCTGTGCCTGGAGGTTTTTATTCTGGTCTACTCTGTGCCTGGAGGTCTTTATTCTGGTCCAGAAGGTGCCAGGAGATATTTTGTCTTGGCTAGTCTGTGCCTGAAGGTTTTTAGACACGTCTAGTCTGTGCGTGGAGGTTTTTAGTCATATCTAGTCTGTGCGTGGAGGTTTTTAGTCTAGGCAAGTCTACTCTGTGTCTGGAGGATTTTAGTCTCGTCTAGTCTGTGCCTGGATGTTTTTAGTCTCGTCTAGTCTGTGCCTGGATGGTTTCTAGTCTCGTCTAGTCTGTGCCTGGGGGTTATTAGACTCGTCTAGTCTGTGCCTGAAGGTTATTAGACTCATCTAGTCTGTGCCTGGAGGTTTTTAGACTCGTCTAGTCTGTGCCTGGAGGTTTTTAGTCTCATCTAGTCTGTGCCTGGACGTCTTTACTCTGGTCCAGTCTGTGCCTGGATATTTTGTCGAGGCTAGGCTGTGCCTGTGGGTTTTTAGACACGTCTACTCTGTGCCTGGAGGTTTTTAGTCTCGTCTAGTCTTTGCCTTGATAATTTTATTCATATCTTGTCTGTGCCTCGGGGTTTTTACTGTCATCTTGTCTGTGCCTGGAGTTTCTTAGTCTAGTCTAGTGTAGTCTGTGCCCTGAGGTTTTTATTCTGGTCTAGTTTGTACCTGGAGGACTTTATTCTGGTTCAGTCTGTGCCAGCGGATATTTTTCTAGTCTAGTCTGTGCCTGTAGGTTTCTAGACACATCCAGTCTGTGCCTGTAGGTTTTTATTCTCGTCTAGTTTGTGCCTGGAGGTTTATAGTCTCATCTAGTCTGTGCGTGGAGGTTTTTAGTCATATCTAGTCTGTGCCTGGAGGTTTTTAGTCTAGTCAAGTTAAGTCTGTGCCTGGAGGGTTTTATTCTGTTCAAGTCTGTGCCTGGAGGTTTTTATTCTGGTCTAGTCTGTGCCTGGAGGTTTTTATTCTGGTCTAGTCTGTGCACTGAAGTTTTTATTCTGGTCTAGTCTGTGCCTTTAGGTCTTTATTCTGGTCCATTCTGTGCCAGGACATATTTTGTCTAGGCTAGTCTGTTCCTGTAGGTTTCTAGACACATCTAGTCTGTGCTTGGAGGATTTTAGTCTCGTCTAGTCTGTGCCTGGAGGTTTTCAGTCTAGTCAAGTCAAGTCTGTGCCTGGAGGGTTTTATTCTGGTCTAGTCTGTGCCTAGAGGTTTTTATTCTGGTGTAGTCTGTGCCTGGAGGTCTTTATTCTGATCCAGTCTGTGCCAGGAAATATTTTGTCTTGGCTAGTCTGTGCCTGTCGGTTTTTAGACACGTCTAGTCTGTGCCTGGAGGTTTTTATTCTTATCTAGTCTGTGCCTGTTGGTTCTTAGTCTCATCTAGTCTGTGCCTGGAGGTTTTTATTCTTGTCTAGTCTGTGCCTGGAGGTTTTTATTGTGGTCTAGTCTGTTCCTGGAGGTTTTTATTCTGGTCTAGTCTGTGCACTGAAGTTTTTATTCTGGTCTAGTCTGTGCCTTTAGGTCTTTATTCTGGTCCATTCTGTGCCAGGACATATTTTGTCTAGGCTAGTCTGTTCCTGTAGGTTTCTAGACACATCTAGTCTGTGCCTGGAGGATTTTAGTCTCGTCTAGTCTGTGCCTGGAGGTTTTCAGTCTAGTCAAGTCTAGTCTGTGCCTGGAGGGTTTTATTCTGGTCTAGTCTGTGACTGTAGGTTTTTATTCTGGTCTAGTCTGTGCCTGGAGTATTCTATTCTTATATAGTCTGTGCCTGGGGGATTTTGATCTCATCTAGTCTGTGCCTGGAGGTTTTTAGTCTCATCTAGTCTGTGCCTGGAGGTTTTTAGTCTAGTCTAGAGTAGTGTGTGCATGGAGGTTTTTATTCTGTTCTCGTCTTTTCCTGGAGGTATTTATTCTGGTCCAGTCTGTGCCAGGAGATATTTTGTCTAGGCTAGTCTGTGCCTGTAGCTTTCTAGAAACATCTGGTCTGTGCCTGGAGGATTTTAGTCTCGTCTAGTCAGTGCCTGTAAGGTTATAGTCTCATCTAGTCTGTGCCTGGAGGTTTTTAGTCTAGTCAAGTCAAGTCTGTGCCTGGAGGGTTTTATTCTTTTCTAGTCTGTGCTTGTAGGTCTTTATTCTGGTCCAGTCTGTGCCAGGAGATATTTTGTCTTGGCTAGCCTGTGCCTGGAGGTTTTTAGTCTCATCTAGTCTGTGCCTGGAGGTTTTTAGTCTTGTCTAGTCTGTGCCTGGGGGTTCTTAGTCTCATCTAGTCTGTACCTGGAGGTTTTTAGTATCATCTAGTATGTGCCTGGAGGTTTTTAGTCTAGTCAAGTCTTGTCTGTGCCTGGATTTTTTTATTCTGGTCTAGTCTGTGCCTGGAGGTTTTTATTCTGGTCTACTCTGTGCCTGGAGGTCTTTATTCTGGTCCAGAAGGTGCCAGGAGATATTTTGTCTTGGCTAGTCTGTGCCTGAAGGTTTTTAGACACGTCTAGTCTGTGCGTGGAGGTTTTTAGTCATATCTAGTCTGTGCGTGGAGGTTTTTAGTCTAGGCAAGTCTACTCTGTGTCTGGAGGATTTTAGTCTCGTCTAGTCTGTGCCTGGATGTTTTTAGTCTCGTCTAGTCTGTGCCTGGATGGTTTCTAGTCTCGTCTAGTCTGTGCCTGGGGGTTATTAGACTCGTCTAGTCTGTGCCTGAAGGTTATTAGACTCATCTAGTCTGTGCCTGGAGGTTTTTAGACTCGTCTAGTCTGTGCCTGGAGGTTTTTAGTCTCATCTAGTCTGTGCCTGGACGTCTTTACTCTGGTCCAGTCTGTGCCTGGATATTTTGTCGAGGCTAGGCTGTGCCTGTGGGTTTTTAGACACGTCTACTCTGTGCCTGGAGGTTTTTAGTCTCGTCTAGTCTTTGCCTTGATAATTTTATTCATATCTTGTCTGTGCCTCGGGGTTTTTACTGTCATCTTGTCTGTGCCTGGAGTTTCTTAGTCTAGTCTAGTGTAGTCTGTGCCCTGAGGTTTTTATTCTGGTCTAGTTTGTACCTGGAGGACTTTATTCTGGTTCAGTCTGTGCCAGCGGATATTTTTCTAGTCTAGTCTGTGCCTGTAGGTTTCTAGACACATCCAGTCTGTGCCTGTAGGTTTTTATTCTCGTCTAGTTTGTGCCTGGAGGTTTATAGTCTCATCTAGTCTGTGCGTGGAGGTTTTTAGTCATATCTAGTCTGTGCCTGGAGGTTTTTAGTCTAGTCAAGTTAAGTCTGTGCCTGGAGGGTTTTATTCTGTTCAAGTCTGTGCCTGGAGGTTTTTATTCTGGTCTAGTCTGTGCCTGGAGGTTTTTATTCTGGTCTAGTCTGTGCACTGAAGTTTTTATTCTGGTCTAGTCTGTGCCTTTAGGTCTTTATTCTGGTCCATTCTGTGCCAGGACA
The DNA here is from genome assembly GCA_017639245.1 of Myiopsitta monachus. Classification (NCBI taxonomy): domain Eukaryota; kingdom Metazoa; phylum Chordata; class Aves; order Psittaciformes; family Psittacidae; genus Myiopsitta; species Myiopsitta monachus. Next base: position 23,365 of record JAESHU010000218.1, on the reverse strand, counting down.
TATTTTGTCTAGGCTAGTCTGTTCTTGTAGGTTTCTAGACACATCTAGTCTGTGCTTGGAGGATTTTAGTCTCGTCTAGTCTGTGCCTGGAGGTTTTCAGTCTAGTCAAGTCAAGTCTGTGCCTGGAGGGTTTTATTCTGGTCTAGTCTGTGCCTAGAGGTTTTTATTCTGGTGTAGTCTGTGCCTGGAGGTCTTTATTCTGATCCAGTCTGTTCCAGGAAATATTTTGTCTTGGCTAGTCTGTGCCTGTCGGTTTTTAGACACGTCTAGTCTGTGCCTGGAGGTTTTTATTCTTATCTAGTCTGTGCCTGTTGGTTCTTAGTCTCATCTAGTCTGTGCCTGGAGGTTTTTATTCTTGTCTAGTCTGTGCCTGGAGGTTTTTATTGTGGTCTAGTCTGTTCCTGGAGGTTTTTATTCTGGTCTAGTCTGTGCACTGAAGTTTTTATTCTGGTCTAGTCTGTGCCTTTAGGTCTTTATTCTGGTCCATTCTGTGCCAGGACATATTTTGTCTAGGCTAGTCTGTTCCTGTAGGTTTCTAGACACATCTAGTCTGTGCCTGGATGATTTTAGTCTCGTCTAGTCTGTGCCTGGAGGTTTTCAGTCTAGTCAAGTCTAGTCTGTGCCTGGAGGGTTTTATTCTGGTCTAGTCTGTGACTGTAGGTTTTTATTCTGGTCTAGTCTGTGCCTGGAGTATTCTATTCTTATATAGTCTGTGCCTGGGGGATTTTGATCTCATCTAGTCTGTGCCTGGAGGTTTTTAGTCTCATCTAGTCTGTGCCTGGAGGTTTTTAGTCTAGTCTAGAGTAGTGTGTGCATGGAGGTTTTTATTCTGTTCTGGTCTTTTCCTGGAGGTATTTATTCTGGTCCAGTCTGTGCCAGGAGATATTTTGTCTAGGCTAGTCTGTGCCTGTAGCTTTCTAGAAACATCTAGTCTGTGCCTGGACGATTTTAGTCTCGTCTAGTCAGTGCCTGTAAGTTTATAGTCTCATCTAGTCTGTGCCTGGAGGTTTTTAGTCTAGTCAAGTCAAGTCTGTGCCTGGAGGGTTTTATTCTTTTCTAGTCTGTGCCTAGAGGTTTTTATTCTGGTCTAGTCCGTGCCTGGATGTTTTTATTCTGGTCTAGTCTGTGCTTGTAGGTCTTTATTCTGGTCCAGTCTGTGCCAGGAGATATTTTGTCTTGGCTAGTCTGTGCCTGGGGGTTCTTAGTCGCATCTAGTCTGTGCCTGGAGGTTTTTAGTCTAGTCAAGTGTAGTGTGTGCCTGGAGGTTTTTATTCTGGTCTAGTCTGTGCCTGGAGGTTTTTAGTCTCGTCTAGTCTGTGCCTGGAAGTTTTTAGTCTCGTCTAGTCTGTGCCTGGGGTTTTTTATTCTAGTCAAGTCAAGTCTGTGCCTGGGGGTTTTTATTCTCGTCTAGTCCGTACCTGGAGGTTTTTAGTCTCGTCTAGTCTATGCCTGGAGGCTTTTAGTCTCGTCTAGTCTGTGCCTGGAGGATTTAGTCTCGTCTAGTCTGTGCCTGGGGGTTTTTAGACTCGTCCAGTCTGTACCTGGGGGTTTTTAGACTCGTCTAGTCTGTGCCTGGGGGTTTTTAGACTCGTCTAGTCTGTGCCTGGGGGTTTTTAGTCTCGTCTAGTCTGTGCCTGGGGGTTTTTAGTCTGGTCTAGTCTGTGCCTGGAGGGTTTTAGTCTGGTCTAGTCTGTGCCTGGAGTGTTTTAGTCTGGTCTAGTCTGTGCCTGAAGGGTTTTAGTCTGGTCTAGTCTGTGCCTGAAGGGTTTTAGTCTGGTCTAGTCTGTGCCTGGAGGTTTTTAGTCTGGTCTAGTCTGTGCCTGGAGGTTTTTAGTCTGGTCTAGTCTGTGCCTGGATGGTTTTTAGTCTGGTCTCGTCTGTGCCTGGATGGTTTTTAGTCTGGTCTCGTCTGTGCCTGGAGGTTATTATTCTGGTCTAGTCTTTGCCTGGAGTATTTTATTCTTATCTAGTGTGTGCCTGGGGGTTTTTAATCTCATTTAGTCTGTGCCTGGATTTTTTTAGACTCATCTAGTCTGTGCCTGTAGGTTTTTAGTCTAGTCAAGTCAAGTCTGTGTTTGGAGGGTTTTATTCTGGTGTAGTCTGTGTCCTGAGGTTTGTATTCTTTTCTAGTCTGTGCCTGGAGGTCTTTATTCTGGTCCAGTCTGTGCCAGGAGATATTTTGTCTAGGCTAGTCTGTGCCTGTAGCTTTCTAGAAACATCTAGTCTGTGCCTGGAGGATTTTAGTCTCGTCTAGTCTGTGCCTGGAAGTTTAAAATCTCATCTAGTCTGTGCCTGGAGGATTTTAGTCTCATCTAGTCTGTGCCTGGAGTTTTTTAGTCTAGTCAAGTCAAGTCTGTGCCTGGAGTTTTTTATTCTCGTCTAGTTTGTGCCAGGAAGGTTTTTATTCTTGTCTAGTCTGTGCCTGGAGGTTTTTATTCTGGTCTAGTCCGTGCCTGGAGGTCTTTATTCTCGTCCAAAATGTGCCAGGAGACATTTTGTCTTGGCTAGTCTGTGCCTGTCGGTTTTTAGACACGTCTAGTCTGTGCCTGGAGGTTTTTAGTCTTGTTTAGTCTGTGCCTGGGGGTTCTTAGTCTCATCTAGTCTGTACCTGGAGGTTTTTAGTATCATCTAGTATGTGCCTGGACGTTTTTAGTCTAGTCAAGTCTAGTATGTGCCTGGAGGTTTTTATTCTGGTCTAGTCTGTGCCTGGATGTTTTTATTCTGGTCTACTCTGTGCCTGGTGGTCTTTATTCTGGTCCAGAAGGTGCCATTAGGTATTTTGTTTTGGCTAGTCTGTGCCTGAAGGTTTTTAGACACGTGTAGTCTGTTCCTGGAGGGTTTTAGTCTCATCTAGTCTGTGCCTGGAGGTTTTTAGTCTAGGCAAGTCTGTGCCTGGAGGGTTTTAGTCTCGTCTAGTCTGTGCCTGGAGGGTTTTAGTCTCGTCTAGTCTGTGCCTGGAGGTTTCTAGTCTCGTCTAGTCTGTGCCTGAAGGATATTAGACTCGTCTAGTCTGTGCCTGGAGGTTTTTAGACTCGTCTAGTCTGTGCCTGGAGGTTTTTAGTCTCATCTAGTCTGTGCCTGGACGTCTTTACTCTGGTCCAGTCTGTGCCTGGATATTTTGTCGAGGCTAGGCTGTGCCTGTGGGTTTTTAGACACGTCTACTCTGTGCCTGGAGGTTTTTAGTCTCGTCTAATCTTTGCCTTGATAATTTTATTCATATCTTGTCTGTGCCTCGGGGTTTTTACTGTCATCTTGTCTGTGCCTGGAGTTTCTTAGTCTAGTCTAGTGTAGTCTGTGCCCTGAGGTTTTTATTCTGGTCTAGTTTGTGCCTGGATTACTTTATTCTGGTTCAGTCTGTGCCAGGGGATATTTTTCTAGTCTAGTCTGTGCCTGTAGGTTTCTAGACACATCTAGTCTGTGCCTGTAGGTTTTTATTCTCTTCTAGTTTGTGCCTGGAGGTTTATAGTCTCATCTAGTCTGTGCGTGGAGGTTTTTAGTCATATCTAGTCTGTGCCTGGAGGTTTTTAGTCTAGTCAAGTTAAGTCTGTGCCTGGAGGGTTTTATTCTGGTCAAGTCTGTGCCTGGAGGTTTTTATTCTGGTCTAGTCTGTGCCTGGAGGTTTTTATTCTGGTCTAGTCTGTGCACTGAAGTTTTTATTCTGGTCTAGTCTGTGCCTGGAGGTTTTTATTCTGGTCTAGTCTGTGCACTGAAGTTTTTATTCTGGTCTAGTCTGTGCCTGGAGGTTTTTATTCTGGTCTAGTCTGTGCACTGAAGTTTTTATTCTGGTCTAGTCTGTGCCTTTAGGTCTTTATTCTGGTCCATTCTGTGCCAGGACATATTTTGTCTAGGCTAGTCTGTTCCTGTAGGTTTCTAGACACATCTAGTCTGTGCTTGGAGGATTTTAGTCTCGTCTAGTCTGTGCCTGGAGGTTTTCAGTCTAGTCAAGTCAAGTCTGTGCCTGGAGGGTTTTATTCTGGTCTAGTCTGTGCCTAGAGGTTTTTATTCTGGTCTAGTCTGTGCCTAGAGGTTTTTATTCTGGTCTAGTCTGTGCCTGGAGGTTTTTATTCTGGTCTAGACTGTGTCTTTAGGATTTGATTCTAATCTAGTCTGTGCCTGGGGGTTTTTAGTCGCATCTTGTCTGTGAATGGAGGTTTTTAGTCTAGTCAAGTCTAGTCTGTGCCTGGAGGGTTTTATTCTGGTCTAGTCTGTGCCTGGAGGTTTTTATTCTGGTCTAGTCTGTGCCTGGAGTATTTTATTCTTATATAGTCTGTGCCTGGGGGATTTTAAACTCATCTAGTCTGTGCCTGGAGGTTTTTAGTCTCATCTAGTCTGTGCCTGGAGGTTTTTAGTCTAGTCAAGTTAAGTCTGTGCCTGGAGGGTTTTATTCTGTTCAAGTCTGTGCCTGGAGGTTTTTATTCTGGTCTAGTCTGTGCCTGGAGGTCTTTATTCTGGTCTAGTCTGTGCACTGAAGTTTTTATTCTGGTCTAGTCTGTGCCTTTAGGTCTTTATTCTGGTCCATTCTGTGCCAGGACATATTTTGTCTAGGCTAGTCTGTTCTTGTAGGTTTCTAGACACATCTAGTCTGTGCTTGGAGGATTTTAGTCTCGTCTAGTCTGTGCCTGGAGGTTTTCAGTCTAGTCAAGTCAAGTCTGTGCCTGGAGGGTTTTATTCTGGTCTAGTCTGTGCCTAGAGGTTTTTATTCTGGTGTAGTCTGTGCCTGGAGGTCTTTATTCTGATCCAGTCTGTTCCAGGAAATATTTTGTCTTGGCTAGTCTGTGCCTGTCGGTTTTTAGACACGTCTAGTCTGTGCCTGGAGGTTTTTATTCTTATCTAGTCTGTGCCTGTTGGTTCTTAGTCTCATCTAGTCTGTGCCTGGAGGGTTTTATTCTGGTCTAGTCTGTGCCTGGAGGTTTTTATTCTGGTCTAGTCTGTGCCTGGAGGTTTTTATTCTGGTCTAGTCTGTGCACTGAAGTTTTTATTCTGGTCTAGTCTGTGCCTTTAGGTCTTTATTCTGGTCCATTCTGTGCCAGGACATATTTTGTCTAGGCTAGTCTGTTCCTGTAGGTTTCTAGACACATCTAGTCTGTGCCTGGATGATTTTAGTCTCGTCTAGTCTGTGCCTGGAGGTTTTCAGTCTAGTCAAGTCTAGTCTGTGCCTGGAGGGTTTTATTCTGGTCTAGTCTGTGACTGTAGGTTTTTATTCTGGTCTAGTCTGTGCCTGGAGTATTCTATTCTTATATAGTCTGTGCCTGGGGGATTTTGATCTCATCTAGTCTGTGCCTGGAGGTTTTTAGTCTCATCTAGTCTGTGCCTGGAGGTTTTTAGTCTAGTCTAGAGTAGTGTGTGCATGGAGGTTTTTATTCTGTTCTGGTCTTTTCCTGGAGGTATTTATTCTGGTCCAGTCTGTGCCAGGAGATATTTTGTCTAGGCTAGTCTGTGCCTGTAGCTTTCTAGAAACATCTAGTCTGTGCCTGGACGATTTTAGTCTCGTCTAGTCAGTGCCTGTAAGTTTATAGTCTCATCTAGTCTGTGCCTGGAGGTTTTTAGTCTAGTCAAGTCAAGTCTGTGCCTGGAGGGTTTTATTCTTTTCTAGTCTGTGCCTGGAGGTTTTTATTCTGGTCTAGTCCGTGCCTGGATGTTTTTATTCTGGTCTAGTCTGTGCTTGTAGGTCTTTATTCTGGTCCAGTCTGTGCCAGGAGATATTTTGTCTTGGCTAGTCTGTGCCTGGGGGTTTTTAGTCTAGTCAAGTGTAGTGTGTGCCTGGAGGTTTTTATTCTGGTCTAGTCTGTGCCTGGAGGTTTTTAGTCTCGTCTAGTCTGTGCCTGGAAGTTTTTAGTCTCGTCTAGTCTGTGCCTGGGGGTTTTTATTCTAGTCAAGTCAAGTCTGTGCCTGGGGGTTTTTATTCTCGTCTAGTCCGTACCTGGAGGTTTTTAGTCTCGTCTAGTCTATGCCTGGAGGCTTTTAGTCTCGTCTAGTCTGTGCCTGGAGGATTTAGTCTCGTCTAGTCTGTGCCTGGGGGTTTTTAGACTCGTCCAGTCTGTACCTGGGGGTTTTTAGAGTCGTCTAGTCTGTGCCTGGGGGTTTTTAGACTCGTCTAGTCTGTGCCTGGGGGTTTTTAGTCTCGTCTAGTCTGTGCCTGGGGGTTTTTAGTCTGGTCTAGTCTGTGCCTGGAGGGTTTTAGTCTGGTCTAGTCTGTGCCTGGAGGGTTTTAGTCTGGTCTAGTCTGTGCCTGGAGTGTTTTAGTCTGGTCTAGTCTGTGCCTGAAGGGTTTTAGTCTGGTCTAGTCTGTGCCTGAAGGCTTTTAGTCTGGTCTAGTCTGTGCCTGGAGGTTTTTAGTCTGGTCTAGTCTGTGCCTGGAGGTTTTTAGTCTGGTCTAGTCTGTGCCTGGATGGTTTTTAGTCTGGTCTCGTCTGTGCCTGGATGGTTTTTAGTCTGGTCTCGTCTGTGACTGGAGGTTATTATTCTGGTCTAGTCTTTGCCTGGAGTATTTTATTCTTATCTAGTGTGTGCCTGGGGGTTTTTAATCTCATTTAGTCTGTGCCTGGATTTTTTTAGACTCATCTAGTCTGTGCCTGTAGGTTTTTAGTCTAGTCAAGTCAAGTCTGTGTTTGGAGGGTTTTATTCTGGTGTAGTCTGTGTCCTGAGGTTTGTATTCTTTTCTAGTCTGTGCCTGGAGGTCTTTATTCTGGTCCAGTCTGTGCCAGGAGATATTTTGTCTAGGCTAGTCTGTGCCTGTAGCTTTCTAGAAACATCTAGTCTGTGCCTGGAGGATTTTAGTCTCGTCTAGTCTGTGCCTGGAAGTTTAAAATCTCATCTAGTCTGTGCCTGGAGGATTTTAGTCTCATCTAGTCTGTGCCTGGAGTTTTTTAGTCTAGTCAAGTCAAGTCTGTGCCTGGAGGTTTTTATTCTCGTCTAGTTTGTGCCAGGAAGGTTTTTATTCTTGTCTAGTCTGTGCCTGGAGGTTTTTATTCTGGTCTAGTCCGTGCCTGGAGGTCTTTATTCTCGTCCAAAATGTGCCAGGAGACATTTTGTCTTGGCTAGTCTGTGCCTGTCGGTTTTTAGACACGTCTAGTCTGTGCCTGGAGGTTTTTAGTCTTGTTTAGTCTGTGCCTGGGGGTTCTTAGTCTCATCTAGTCTGTACCTGGAGGTTTTTAGTATCATCTAGTATGTGCCTGGACGTTTTTAGTCTAGTCAAGTCTAGCCTGTGCCTGGAGGTTTTTATTCTGGTCTAGTCTGTGCCTGGATGTTTTTATTCTGGTCTACTCTGTGCCTGGAGGTCTTTATTCTGGTCCAGAAGGTGCCATTAGGTATTTTGTCTTGGCTAGTCTGTGCCTGAAGGTTTTTAGACACGTGTAGTCTGTTCCTGGAGGGTTTTAGTCTCATCTAGTCTGTGCCTGGAGGTTTTTAGTCTAGGCAAGTCTGTGCCTGGAGGGTTTTAGTCTCGTCTAGTCTGTGCCTGGAGGGTTTTAGTCTCGTCTAGTCTGTGCCTGGAGGTTTCTAGTCTCGTCTAGTCTGTGCCTGAAGGATATTAGACTCGTCTAGTCTGTGCCTGGAGGTTTTTAGACTCATCTAGTCTGTGCCTGGAGGTTTTTAGACTCGTCTAGTCTGTGCCTGGAGGTTTTTAGTCTCATCTAGTCTGTGCCTGGACGTCTTTACTCTGGTCCAGTCTGTGCCTGGATATTTTGTCGAGGCTAGGCTGTGCCTGTGGGTTTTTAGACACGTCTACTCTGTGCCTAGAGGTTTTTAGTCTCGTCTAATCTTTGCCTTGATAATTTTATTCATATCTTGTCTGTGCCTCGGGGTTTTTACTGTCATCTTGTCTGTGCCTGGAGTTTCTTAGTCTAGTCTAGTGTAGTCTGTGCCCTGAGGTTTTTATTCTGGTCTAGTTTGTGCCTGGATTACTTTATTCTGGTTCAGTCTGTGCCAGGGGATATTTTTCTAGTCTAGTCTGTGCCTGTAGGTTTCTAGACACATCTAGTCTGTGCCTGTAGGTTTTTATTCTCTTCTAGTTTGTGCCTGGAGGTTTATAGTCTCATCTAGTCTGTGCGTGGAGGTTTTTAGTCATATCTAGTCTGTGCCTGGAGGTTTTTAGTCTAGTCAAGTTAAGTCTGTGCCTGGAGGGTTTTATTCTGTTCAAGTCTGTGCCTGGAGGTTTTTATTCTGGTCTAGTCTGTGCCTGGAGGTTTTTATTCTGGTCTAGTCTGTGCACTGAAGTTTTTATTCTGGTCTAGTCTGTGCCTTTAGGTCTTTATTCTGGTCCATTCTGTGCCAGGACATATTTTGTCTAGGCTAGTCTGTTCCTGTAGGTTTCTAGACACATCTAGTCTGTGCTTGGAGGATTTTAGTCTCGTCTAGTCTGTGCCTGGAGGTTTTCAGTCTAGTCAAGTCAAGTCTGTGCCTGGAGGGTTTTATTCTGGTCTAGTCTGTGCCTAGAGGTTTTTATTCTGGTCTAGTCTGTGCCTGGAGGTTTTTATTCTGGTCTAGACTGTGTCTTTAGGATTTGATTCTAATCTAGTCTGTGCCTGGGGGTTTTTAGTCGCATCTTGTCTGTGAATGGAGGTTTTTAGTCTAGTCAAGTCTAGTCTGTGCCTGGAGGGTTTTATTCTGGTCTAGTCTGTGCCTGGAGGTTTTTATTCTGGTCTAGTCTGTGCCTGGAGTATTTTATTCTTATATAGTCTGTGCCTGGGGGATTTTAAACTCATCTAGTCTGTGCCTGGAGGTTTTTAGTCTCATCTAGTCTGTGCCTGGAGGTTTTTAGTCTAGTCTAGTGTATTGTGTGCCTGGATTTTTTTATTCTGTTCTGGTCTTTTTCTGGATTTATTTTTTCTGGTGTAGTCTGTGCCTGGAGGTCTTTATTCTGGTCCAGTCTGTGCCAGGAGATATTTTGTCTATTCTAGTCTGTGTCTGTAGCTTTCTAGAAACATCTAGTCTGTGCCTGGAGGATTTTAGTCTCGTCTAGTCAGTGCCTGTAAGTTTATAGACTCATCTAGTCTGTGCCTGGAGTTTTTTAGTCTAGTCAAGTCAAGTCTGTGCCTGGAGGGTTTTATTCTGGTCTAGTCTGTGCCTAGAGGTTTTTATTCTGGTCTAGTCTTTGCCTGGAGGTCCATATTCTGGTCCAGTCTGTGTGAGGAGATATTTTGTCTAGGCTAGTCTGTGCCTGGAGGTTTTTAGTCTCGTCTAGTCTGTGCCTGGTGGTTTATAATCTCATCCAGTCTGTGCCTGGATGTTTTTAGTCTAGTCTAATCAAGTCTGTGCCTGGAGGTTTTTATTCTGGTCTAGTTTGTGCCTTGAGGTTTTTATTCTGGTCTAGTCTGTGCCTGAAAGTTTTTAGTCTCATCTGCTCTGTGCCTGGAGGTCTTTATTCTGGTCCAGTATGTGCCAGGAAATATTTTGTCTCGGCTAGTCTGTGCCTGGAGGTTTTTAGTCTCATCTAGTCTGTGCCTGGACGGTTTTAGTCTAGTCTGGTCTGTGCCTGGAGGTTTGTATTCTTATCTAGTCTGTGCCTGGGGGTTCTTAGTCTCATCTAGTCTGTGCCTGGAGATTTTTATTCTGGTCCAGTCTGTGCCCTTAGTTCTGTATTCTTGTCCAGTCTGTGCAAGGAGATATTTTGTCTAGGCTAGTCTGTGCCAGTAGGTTTTTAGACATGTCTAGTCTGTGCTGGATGTTTTTAGTCTCGTCAAGTCTGTGCCTGGAGGTTTTTAGTCTTATCTAGTCTGTGCCTGTGGGTTCTTATTCTCATCTAGTCTGTGCCTGGAGGTTATTATTCTGGTCCAGTCTGTGCCCGGAGTTCTTTATTCTGGTCCAGTCTGTGCTAGGAGATATTTTTTCTGTGCTAGTCTGTGCCTGGAGGTGTTTAGACATGTCTAGTCTGTGCCTGGAAGTTTTTAGTCTAGTCTGTTCTGTGCCTGGAGGTTTTTAGCCTTGTCTAGTCTGTGCCTGGAGGTTTTTAGTCTCGTCTAGTCTTTCCCTTGAGTATTTTATTCATATCGAGTCTGTTCCAGCGGGGTATTACTGTCATCTTGTCTGTGCCTGGACATTTTTTTAGTCTAGTCCAGTGTGGTCTGTGGCAGGAGGATTTTATTCTGGTCTAGACAGTGCCTTGAGGTTTTATTTCTGGTCTAGTCTGTGCCTGGAGGATTTTATACTGATCTAGTCTGTGCCTGGAGGTCTTTATTCTGGTCCAGAAGGTGCAAAAGAATATTTTGTCTAGTCAAGTCTGTACCTGTCAGCTTTGCAACAGAGCCACCTACATTGCACTCGCTCCTTGCTTTCTTTCTCACAGGCATTTGAATACAGCTGTGGTGCCCGCTCCCTGCCATTCAGAGGCTGAGTATGTAGCGCAAGAATTATTGATCTCTGCTTCCACAGACGAAGAGCCAGGACTGAAAGGTGCTGCTGGACCTCTTCTGCAAACAGTAAGCTTTGCAATAGCGCCACCTACATTGCACTCGCTCCTTGCTTTCTCTTCTCACAGGCATTTGAATACACTCGTCGTGCCCGCTCAAAGCTGTCCTGAAGCCGATTCTGTAGCACAGGAATGATTGGCCTGTGCTCCCACAGACGAAAAGCCAGGAGTGAAAGGCGCTGCTGGACCTCTTCTGCAAACAGTAAGCTTTGCAACAGCGCCACCTACATTGCACTCACTCGTTGCTTTCTCTTCTCACAGGCATTTGAATACAGCTGTGGTGCCCGCTCCCTGAAATTCAGAGGCTGAGTATGTAGCGCACGAATTATTGTCCTCTGCTCCCACAGATGAAGAGCCAGGACTGAAAGGTGCTGCTGGACCTCTTCTGCAAACAGTAAGCTTTGCAACAGAGCCACCTACATTGCACTCGCTCCTTGCTTTCTCTTCTCACAGCCATTTGAATACACCTGTGGTGCCCGCTCTCAGCCGTAATGAAGCCGAGTATGTAGCGCAAGAATTATTGACTTCTGCTTCCAGAGATGAAGAGCCAGGACTGAAAGGTGCTGCTGGACCTCTTCTGCAAACAGTAAGCTTTGCAACAGCGCCACCTACATTGCACTCACTCCTTGCTTTCTCTTCTTACAGCCATTTGAATACACCTGTGGTGCCCACTCAATGCCGTCCTGAAGCCGAGTATGTAGCGCACGAATTATTGACCTCTGCTTCTACATAAGAAGAGCCAGGACTGAGAGGTGCTGCTGGACCTCTTCTGCAAACAGTAAGCTTTGCAACAGCGCCACCTACATTGCGCTCGCTCCTTGCTTTCTCTTCTCACAGGCATTTGAATACACTTGTGGTGCCCGCTCCCAGCCGTCCTGAAGCCGATTCTGTAGCACAGGAATGATTGGCCTCTGCTCCCACAGACTAAGAGCCAGGACTGAAAGGTGCTGCTGGACCTCTTCTGCAAACAGTAAGCTTTGCAACAGCGCCACCTACATTGCACTCGCTCCTTGCTTTCTCTTCTCACAGCCATTTGAATACACCTGTGGTGCCCGCTCTCAGCCGTCCGGAGGCCGAGTATGTAGCGCAAGAATTATTGACCTCTGCTTCCACAGACGAAGAGCCAGGACTGAAAGGTGCTGCTGGACCTCTTCTGCAAACAGTAAGCTTTGCAACAGCGCCACCTACATTGCACTCGCTCCTTGCTTTCTCTTCTCACAGGCATTTGAATACAGCTGTGGTGCCCGCTCCCTGCCATTCAGAGGCTGAGTATGTAGCGCAAGAATTATTGACCTCTGCTTCCACATAAGAAGAGGCAGGACTGAAAGGTGCTGCTGGACCTCTTCTGCAAACAGTAAGCTTTGCAACAGCGCCACCTACATTGCAGTCACTCCTTGCTTTCTCTTCCCACAGCCATTTGAATACACCTGTGGTGCCCGTACTCACCCGTCCTGAAGCCGAGTATGTAGCGCAAGAATTATTGACCTCTGCTTCCACATAAGAAAAGCCAGGACTGAAAGGTGCTGCTGGACCTCTTCTGCACACAGTAAGCTTTGCAACAGTGCCACCTACATTGCACTCGCTCCTTGCTTTCTCTTCTCACAGCCATTTGAATACAGCTGTGGTGCTTGCTCCCAGCCGTCCTGAAGCCGATTCTGTAGCACAAGAATTATTGACCTCTGCTTCCACATAAGAAAAGCCAGGACTGAAAGGTGCTGCTGGACCTCTTCTGCAAACAGTAAGCTTTGCAACAGCGCCACCTACATTACACTCGCTCCTTGCTTTCTCTTCCCACAGGCATTTGAATACAGCTGTGGTGCCCGCTCCCTGCCATTCAGAGGCTGAGTATGTAGCGCACGAATTATTGTCCTCTGCTCCCACAGATGAAGAGCCAGGACTGAAAGGTGCTGCTGGACCTCTTCTGCAAACAGTAAGCTTAGCAACAGCGCCACCTACATTGCACTCACTCCTTGCTTTCTCTTCTTACAGCCATTTGAATACAGCTGTGGTGCCCTCACAATGGCGTCCTGAAGCCGAGTATGTAGCGCACGAATTATTGACCTCTGCTTCTACATAAGAAGAGCCAGGACTGAGAGGTGCTGCTGGACCTCTTCTGCAAACAGTAAGCTTTGCAACAGAGCCACCTACATTGCCCTCGCTCCTTGCTTTCTCTTCTCACAGGCATTTGAATACACTTGTGGTGCCCGCTCCCAGCCGTCCTGAAGCCGATTCTGTAGCACAGGAATGATTGGCCTCTGCTCCCACAGACTAAGAGCCAGGACTGAAAGGTGCTGCTGGACCTCTTCTGCAAACAGTAAGCCTTGCAACAGCGCCACCTACATTGCACTCGCTCCTTGCTTTCTCTTCTCACAGGCATTTGAATACACTTGTGGTGCCCGCTCCCAGCCGTCCTGAAGCCGATTCTGTAGCACAGGAATGATTGGCCTCTGCTCCCACAGACTAAGAGCCAGGACTGAAAGGTGCTGCTGGACCTCTTCTGCAAACAGTAAGCTTTGCAACAGCGCCACCTACATTGCACTCGCTCCTTGCTTTCTCTTCTCACAGCCATTTGAATACACTTGTGGTGCCCGCTCTCAGCCGTCCTGAAGCCGAGTATGTAGCGCAAGAATTATTGACCTCTGCTTCCACATAAGAAAAGCCAGGACTGAAAAGTGCTGCTGGACCTCTTCTGCAAACAGTAAGCTTTGCAACAGCGCCACCTACATTGCACTCGCTCCTTGCTTTCTCTTCTCACAGGCATTTGAATACAGCTGTGGTGCCCGCTCCCTGCCATTCAGAATCTGAGTATGTAGCGCACGAATTATTGTCCTCTGCTCCCACAGATGAAGAGCCAGGACTGAAAGGTGCTGCTGGACCTCTTCTGCAAACAGAAAGCTTTGCAACAGCGCCACCTGCATTGCAGTCACTCCTTGCTTTCTCTTCCCACAGCCATTTGAATCCACCTGTGGTGCCCGCTCTCAGCCATCCCGAAGCCGAGTATGTAGCGCAAGAATTATTGACCTCTGCTTCCACATAAGAAGAGCCAGGACTGAAAGGTGCTGCTGGACCTCTTCTGCAAACAGTAAGCTTTGCAACAGAGCCACCTATATTGCAGTCACTCCTTGCTTTCTCTTCCCACAGCCATTTGAATACACCTGTGGTGCCCGTACTCACCCGTCCTGAAGCCGAGTATGTAGCGCAAGAATTATTGACCTCTGCTTCCACATAAGAAAAGCCAGTACTGAAAAGTGCTGCTGGACCTCTTCTGCAAACAGTAAGCTTTGCAACAGCGCCACCTACATTGCACTAGCTCCATGCTTTCTCTTCCCACAGCCATTTGAATACACCTGTGGTGCCCGCTCCCTGCCATTCAGAGGCTGAGTATGTAGCGCATGAATTATTGTCCTCTGCTCCCACAGATGAAGAGCCAGGACTGAAAGGTGCTGCTGGACCTCTTCTGCAAACAGTAAGCTTTGCAACAGCGCCACCTACATTGCACTCGCTCCTTGCTTTCTCTTCTCACAGCCATTTGAATACACCTGTGGTGCCCGCTCCCTGAAATTCAGAGGCTGAGTATGTAGCGCACGAATTATTGTCCTCTGCTCCCACAGATGAAGAGCCGGGACTGAAAGGTGCTGCTGGACCTCTTCTGCAAACAGTAAGCTTTGCAACAGCGCCACCTACATTGCAGTCACTCCTTGCTTTCTCTTCCCACAGCCTTTTGAATAAACCTGTGGAGCCCGTACTCACCCGTCCTGAAGCCGAGTATGTAGCGCAAGAATTATTGACCTCTGCTTCCACATAAGAAAAGCCAGGACTGAAAGGTGCTGCTGGACCTCTTCTGCAAACAGTAAGCTTTGCAACAGCGCCACCTACATTGCACTCGCTCCTTGCTTTCTCTTCTCACAGGCATTTGAATACAGCTGTGGTGCCCTCTCCCTGCCATTCAGAGGCTGAGTATGTAGCGCACGGATTATTGTCCTCTGCTCCCACAGATGAAGAGCCAGGACTGAAAGGTGCTGCTGGACCTCTTCTGCAAACAGTAAGCTTTGCAACAGAGCCACCTACATTGCACTCGCTCCTTGCTTTCTCTTCTCACAGGCATTTGAATACAGCTGTGGTGCCCGCTCCAAGCCATTCAGAGGCTGAGAATGTAGCGCACGAATTATTGTCCTCTGCTCCCACAGATGAAGAGCCAGGACTGAAAGGTGCTGCTGGACCTCTTCTGCAAACAGTAAGCTTTGCAACAGCGCCACCTACATTGCACTCGCTCCTTGCTTTCTCTTCTCACAGGCATTTGAATACACCTGTGGTGCCCGCTCATTGCCATTCAGAGGCTGAGTATGTAGCGCAAGAATTACTGACCTCTGCTCCCACAGATGAAGAGCCAGGACTGAAAGGTGCTGCTGGACCTCTTCTGCAAACAGTAAGCTTTGCAAGAGCGCCACCTACATTGCACTCGCTCCTTGCTTTCTCTTCTCACAGGCATTTGAATACAGCTGTGGTGCCCGCTCCCTGCCATTCAGAGGCTGAGTATGTAGCCCACGAATTATTGTCCTCTGCTCCCACAGATGAAGAGCCAGGACTGAAAGGTGCTGCTGGACCTCTTCTGCAAACAGTAAGCTTTGCAACAGCGCCACCTACATTGCAGTCACTCCTTGCTTTCTCTTCCCACAGCCTTTTGAATCCTCCTGTGGTGCCCGCTCTCAGCCATCCTGAAGCCGAGTATGTAGCGCAAGATTTATTGACCTCTGCTTCCACATAAGAAGAGCCAGGACTGAAAGGTGCTGCTGGACCTGTTCTGCAAACAGTAAGCTTTGCAACAGCGCCACCTACATTGCAGTCACTCCTTGCTTTCTCTTCCCACAGCCATTTGAATCCTCCTGTGGTGCCCGCTCTCAGCCGTCCTGAAGCCGAGTATGTAGCGCCAGAATTATTGTCCTCTGCTCCCACAGATGAAGAGCCAGGACTGAAAGGTGCTGCTGGACCTCTTCTGCAAACAGTAAGCTTTGCAACAGAGCCACCTACATTGCACTCACTCCTTGCTTTCTCTTCTCACAGGCATTTGAATACAGCTGTGGTGCCCGCTCCCTGCCATTCAGAGGCTGAGTATGTAGCGCACGAATTATTGTCCTCTGCTCCCACAGATGAAGAGCCAGGACTGAAAGGTGCTGCTGGACCTCTTCTGCAAACAGTAAGCTTTGCAACAGCGCCACCTACATTGCACTCGCTCCTTGCTTTCTCTTCTCACAGGCATTTGAATACAGCTGTGGTGCCCGCTCATTGCCATTCAGAGGCTGAGTATGTAGCGCAAGAATTACTGACCTCTGCTCCCACAGATGAAGAGCCAGGACTGAAAGGTGCTGCTGGACCTCTTCTGCAAACAGTAAGCTTTGCAAGAGCGCCACCTACATTGCACTCGCTCCTTGCTTTCTCTTCTCACAGGCATTTGAATACAGCTGTGGTGCCCGCTCCCTGCCATTCAGAGGCTGAGTATGTAGCCCACGAATTATTGTCCTCTGCTCCCACAGATGAAGAGCCAGGACTGAAAGGTGCTGCTGCACCTCTTCTGCAAACAGTAAGCTTTGCAATAGCGCCACCTACATTGCACTCGCTCCTTGCTTTCTCTTCTCACAGCCATTTGAATACAGCTGTGGTGCCCTCTCAATGCCGTCCTGAAGCCGAGTATGTAGCGCAAGAATTATTGACTTCTGCTTCTACATAAGAAGAGCCAGGACTGAAAGGGGTTGCTGGGCCTGTTCTGCAAACAGTAAGCTTTGCAACAGCGCCACCTACATTGCACTCGCTCCTTGCTTTCTCTTCTCACAGGCATTTGAATACACCTGTGGTGCCCGCTCCCTGCTGTCCTGAAGCCGATTCTGTAGCACAGGAATGATTGGCCTCTGCTCCCACATAAGAAGATCCAGGATTGAAAGGTGCTGCTGGACCTCTTCTGCAAACAGTAAGCTTTGCAAGAGCGCCACCTACATTGCACTCGCTCCTTGCTTTCTCTTCTCACAGGCATTTGAATCCGCCTGTGGTGCCCACTCCCAGCTGTCCTGAAGCCGATTCTGTAGCGCATTAATGATTGGCCTCTGCTCCCACATAAGAAGATCCAGGATTGAAAGGTGCTGCTGGACCTCTTCTGCAAACAGTAAGCTTTGCAAGAGCGCCACCTACATTGCACTCGCTCCTTGCTTTCTCTTCTCACAGGCATTTGAATCCGCCTGTGGTGCCCACTCCCAGCTGTCCTGAAGCCGATGCTGTAGCGCATTAATGATTGGCCTCTGCTCCCACATAAGAAGATCCAGGACTGAAAGGTGCTGCTGGACCTCTTCTGCAAACAGTAAGCTTTGCAACAGCGCCACCTACATTGCTGTCACTCCTTGCTTTCTCTTCTCACAGGCATTTGAATACACTTGTGGTGCCCGCTCCCAGCCGTCCTGAAGCCGATGCTGTAGCACAGGAATGATTGGCCTCTGCTCCCACAGACTAAGAGCCAGGACTGAAAGGTGCTGCTGGACCTCTTCTGCAAACAGTAAGCTTTGCAACAGCGCCACCTACATTGCAGTCACTCCTTGCTTTCTCTTCCCACAGCCATTTGAATCCTCCTGTGGTGCCCGCTCTCACCCGTCCTGAAGCCGAGTATGTAGCGCCAGAATTATTGACCTCTGCTTCCACATAAGAAGAGCCAGGACTGAAAGGTGCTGCTGGACCTCTTCTGCAAACAGTAAGCTTTGCAACAGAGCCACCTACATTGCACTCGCTCCTTGCTTTCTCTTCTCACAGGCATTTGAATACACCTGTGGTGCCCGCTCCCTGCCATTAAGAGGCTGAGTATGTAGCTCACGAATTATTGTCCTCTGCTCCCACAGATGAAGAGCCAGGACTGAAAGGTGCTGCTGGACCTCTTCTGCAAACAGTAAGCTTTGCAAGAGCACCACCTACATTGCACTCGCTCCTTGCTTTCTCTTCTCACAGGCATTTGAATACAGCTGTGGTGCCCGCTCCCTGAAATTCAGAGGCTGAGTATGTAGCGCACGAATTATTGTCCTCTGCTCCCACAGATGAAGAGCCAGGACTGAAAGGTGCTGCTGGACCTCTTCTGCAAACAGTAAGCTTTGCAATAGCGCCACCTACATTGCACTCACTCCTTGCTTTCTCTTCTCACAGCCATTTGAATACAGCTGTGGTGCCCTCTCAATGCCGTCCTGAAGCCGAGTATGTAGCGCAAGAATTATTGACTTCTGCTTCTACATAAGAAGAGCCAGGACTGAAAGGGGTTGCTGGGCCTGTTCTGCAAACAGTAAGCTTTGCAACAGCGCCACCTACATTGCACTCGCTCCTTGCTTTCTCTTCTCACAGGCATTTGAATACACCTGTGGTGCCCGCTCCCTGCTGTCCTGAAGCCGATTCTGTAGCACAGGAATGATTGGCCTCTGCTCCCACATAAGAAGATCCAGGATTGAAAGGTGCTGCTGGACCTCTTCTGCAAACAGTAAGCTTTGCAAGAGCGCCACCTACATTGCACTCGCTCCTTGCTTTCTCTTCTCACAGGCATTTGAATCCGCCTGTGGTGCCCACTCCCAGCTGTCCTGAAGCCGATGCTGTAGCGCATTAATGATTGGCCTCTGCTCCCACATAAGAAGATCCAGGACTGAAAGGTGCTGCTGGACCTCTTCTGCAAACAGTAAGCTTTGCAACAGCGCCACCTACATTGCTGTCACTCCTTGCTTTCTCTTCTCACAGGCATTTGAATACACTTGTGGTGCCCGCTCCCAGCCGTCCTGAAGCCGATGCTGTAGCACAGGAATGATTGGCCTCTGCTCCCACAGACTAAGAGCCAGGACTGAAAGGTGCTGCTGGACCTCTTCTGCAAACAGTAAGCTTTGCAACAGCGCCACCTACATTGCAGTCACTCCTTGCTTTCTCTTCCCACAGCCATTTGAATCCACCTGTGGTGCCCGCTCTCAGCTGTCCTGAAGCCGAGTATGTAGCGCAAGAATTACTGACCCCTGCTCCCACAGATGAAGAGCCAGGACTGAAAGGTGCTGCTGGACCTCTTCTGCAAACAGTAAGCTTTGCAACAGCGCCACCTACATTGCACTCGCTCCTTGCTTTCTCTTCTCACAGGCATTTGAATACACCTGTGGTGCCCGCTCATTGCCATTCAGAGGCTGAGTATGTAGCGCAAGAATTACTGACCTCTGCTCCCACAGACGAAGAGCCAGGACTGAAAGGTGCTGCTGGACCTCTTCTGCAAACAGTAAGCTTTGCAACAGCGCCACCTACATTGCACTCGCTCCTTGCTTTCTCTTCCCACAGCCATTTGAATACAGCTGTGGTGCCCGCTCCCTGAAATTCAGAGGCTGAGTATGTAGCGCAAGAATTATTGTCCTCTGCTCCCACAGATGAAGAGCCAGGACTGAAAGGTGCTGCTGGACCTCTTCTGCAAACAGTAAGCTTTGCAACACAGCCACCTACATTGCACTCGCTCCTTGCTTTCTCTTCTCACAGGCATTTGAATACACCTGTGGTGCCCGCTCCCTGCCATTCAGAGGCTGAGTATGTAGCGCACAAATTATTGTCCTCTGCTCCCACAGATGAAGAGCCAGGACTGAAAGGTGCTGCTGGACCTCTTCTGCAAACAGTAAGCTTTGCAACAGCGCCACCTACGTTGCACTCGCTCCTTGCTTTCTCTTCTCACAGGCATTTGAATCCACCTGTGGTGCCTACAACCAGCTGTCCTGAAGCCGATTCTGTAGCGCATTAATAATTGGCCTCTGCTCCCACATAAGAAGATCCAGGACTGAAAGGTGCTGCTGGACCTCTTCTGCAAGCAGTAAGCTTTGCAACAGCGCCACCTACATTGCACTCGCTCCTTGCTTTCTCTTCTCACAGGCATTTGAATACAGCTGTGGTGCCCGCTCCCTGCCATTCAGAGGCTGAGTATGTAGCGCACAAATTATTGTTCTCTGCTCCCACAGATGAAGAACCAGGACTGAAAGGTGCTGCTGGACCTCTTCTGCAAACAGTAAGCTTTGCAACAGCGCCACCTACATTGCTGTCACTCCTTGCTTTCTCTTCCCACAGCCATTTGAATACACCTATGGAGCCCGTACTCACCCGTCCTGAAGCCGAGTATGTAGCGCAAGAATTATTGACCTCTGCTTCCACATAAGAAAAGCCAGGACTGAAAAGTGCTGCTGGACCTCTTCTGCAAACAGTAAGCTTTGCAACAGCGCCACCTACATTGCACTCACTCCTTGCTTTCTCTTCTCACAGGCATTTGAATACAGCTGTGGTGCCCGCTCTCTGCCATTCAGAGGCTGAGTATGTAGCGCACGAATTATTGTCTTCTGCTCCCACAGATGAAGAGCCAGGACTGAAAGGTGCTGCTGGACCTCTTCTGCAAACAGTAAGCTTTGCAGTAGCGCCGCCTACATTGCACTTGCTCCTTGCTTTCTCTTCTCACAGGCATTTGAATACAGCTGTGGTGCCCGCTCCCTGCCATTCAGAGGCTGAGTATGTAGCGCACGAATTATTGTCCTCTGCTCCCACAGATGAAGAGCCAGGACTGAAAGGTGCTGCTGGACCTCTTCTGCAAACAGTAAGCTTTGCAACAGCGCCACCTACATTGCTGTCACTCCTTGCTTTCTCTTCCCACAGCCATTTGAATACACCTGTGGTGCTCGTACTCACCCGTCCTGAAGCCGAGTATGTAGCACAAGAATTATTGACCTCTGCTTCCACATAAGAAGAACCAGGACTTAAAGGCGCTGCTGGACCTCTTCTGCAAATAGTAAGCTTTGCAACAGTGCCACCTACATTGCACTCGCTCCTTGCTTTCTCTTCTCACAGGCATTTGAATACACCCGTGGTGCCCACTCCCAGCCGCCCTGAAGCCGATTCTGTAGCACATAAATGATTTTCCTCTGCTCCCACAGACTAAGAGCCAGGACTGAAAGGTGCTGCTGGACCTCTTCTGCAAACAGTAAGCTTTGCAATAGCGCCACCTACATTGCACTCACTCCTTGCTTTCTCTTCTCACAGCCATTTGAATACAGCTGTGGTGCCCTCTCAATGCCGTCCTGAAGCCGAGTATGTAGCGCAAGAATTATTGACCTCTGCTCCCACATAAGAAGATCCAGGACTGAAAGGTGCTGCTGGACCTCTTCTGCAAGCAGTAAGCTTTGCAACAGCGCCACCTACATTGCACTCGCTCCTTGCTTTCTCTTCTCACAGGCATTTGAATACAGCTGTGGTGCCCGCTCCCTGCCATTCAGAGGCTGAGTATGTAGCGCACAAATTATTGTTCTCTGCTCCCACAGATGAAGAGCCAGGACTGAAAGGTGCTGCTGGACCTCTTCTGCAAACAGTAAGCTTTGCAACAGCGCCACCTACATTGCTGTCACTCCTTGCTTTCTCTTCCCACAGCCATTTGAATACACCTGTGGAGCCCGTACTCACCTGTCCTGAAGCCGAGTATGTAGCGCAAGAATTATTGACCTCTGCTTCCACATAAGAAAAGCCAGGACTGAAAAGTGCTGCTGGACCTCTTCTGCAAACAGTAAGCTTTGCAACAGCGCCACCTACATTGCACTCGCTCCTTGCTTTTTCTTCTCACAGGCATTTGAATACAGCTGTGGTGCCCGCTCCCTGCCATTCAGAGGCTGAGTATGTAGCGCACGAATTATTGTCCTCTGCTCCCACAGATGAAGAGCCAGGACTGAAAGGTGCTGCTGGACCTCTTCTGCAAACAGTAAGCTTTGCAGTAGCGCCGCCTACATTGCACTTGCTCCTTGCTTTCTCTTCTCACAGGCATTTGAATACAGCTGTGGTGCCCGCTCCCTGCCATTCAGAGGCTGAGTATGTAGCGCACGAATTATTGTCCTCTGCTCCCACAGATGAAGAGCCAGGACTGAAAGGTGCTGCTGGACCTCTTCTGCAAACAGTAAGCTTTGCAACAGCGCCACCTACATTGCTGTCACTCCTTGCTTTCTCTTCCCACAGCCATTTGAATACACCTGTGGTGCTCGTACTCACCCGTCCTGAAGCCGAGTATGTAGCACAAGAATTATTGACCTCTGCTTCCACATAAGAAGAACCAGGACTGAAAAGTGCTGCTGGACCTCTTCTGCAAACAGTAAGCTTTGCAACAGCGCCACCTACATTGCACTCGCTCCTTGCTTTTTCTTCTCACAGGCATTTGAATACAGCTGTGGTGCCCGCTCCCTGCCATTCAGAGGCTGAGTATGTAGCGCACGAATTATTGTCCTCTGCTCCCACAGATGAAGAGCCAGGACTGAAAGGCGCTGCTGGACCTCTTCTGCAAATAGTAAGCTTTGCAACAGTGCCACCTACATTGCACTCGCTCCTTGCTTTCTCTTCTCACAGGCATTTGAATACAGCTGTGGTGCCCGCTCCCTGAAATTCAGAGGCTGAGTATGTAGCGCACGAATTATTGTCCTCTGCTCCCACAGATGAAGAGCCAGGACTGAAAGGTGCTGCTGGACCTCTTCTGCAAACAGTAAGCTTTGCAAGAGCACCACCTACATTGCACTCGCTCCTTGCTTTCTCTTCTCACAGGCATTTGAATACAGCTGTGGTGCCCGCTCCCTGAAATTCAGAGGCTGAGTATGTAGCGCACGAATTATTGTCCTCTGCTCCCACAGATGAAGAGCCAGGACTGAAAGGTGCTGCTGGACCTCTTCTGCAAACAGTAAGCTTTGCAAGAGCGCCACCTACATTGCACTCGCTCCTTGCTTTCTCTTCTCACAGCCATTTGAATACAGCTGTGGTGCCCTCTCAATGCCGTCCTGAAGCCGAGTATGTAGCGCAAGAATTATTGACCTCTGCTTCCTACATAAGAAGAGCCAGGACTGAAAGGGTGCTGCTGGACCTGTTCTGCAAACAGTAAGCTTTGCAACAGCGCCACCTACATTGCAGTCACTCCTTGCTTTCTCTTCCCACAGCCATTTGAATACACCTGTGGTGCCCGCTCTCAGCCGTCCTGAAGCCGAGTATGTAGCGCAAGAATTACTGACCCCTGCTCCCACAGATGAAGAGCCAGGAGTGAAAGGTGCTGCTGGACCTCTTCTGCAAACAGTAAGCTTTGCAAGAGCATCACCTACATTGCACTCGCTCCTTGCTTTCTCTTCTCACAGGCATTTGAATACAGCTGTGGTGCTCGCTCCCTGAAATTCAGAGGCTGAGTATGTAGCGCACGAATTATTGTCCTCTGCTCCCACAGATGAAGAGCCAGGACTGAAAGGTGCTGCTGGACCTCTTCTGCAAACAGTAAGCTTTGCAACAGCGCCACCTACATTGCACTCGCTCCTTGCTTTCTCTTCTCACAGGCATTTGAATACACCTGTGGTGCCCGCTCATTGCCATTCAGAGGCTGAGTATGTAGCGCAAGAATTACTGACCTCTGCTCCCACAGACGAAGAGCCAGGACTGAAAGGTGCTGCTGGACCTCTTCTGCAAACAGTAAGCTTTGCAACAGCGCCACCTACATTGCACTCGCTCCTTGCTTTCTCTTCCCACAGCCATTTGAATACAGCTGTGGTGCCCGCTCCCTGAAATTCAGAGGCTGAGTATGTAGCGCAAGAATTATTGTCCTCTGCTCCCACAGATGAAGAGCCAGGACTGAAAGGTGCTGCTGGACCTCTTCTGCAAACAGTAAGCTTTGCAACAGCAGCCACCTACATTGCACTCGCTCCTTGCTTTCTCTTCTCACAGGCATTTGAATACACCTGTGGTGCCCGCTCCCTGCCATTCAGAGGCTGAGTATGTAGCGCACAAATTATTGTCCTCTGCTCCCACAGATGAAGAGCCAGGACTGAAAGGTGCTGCTGGACCTCTTCTGCAAACAGTAAGCTTTGCAACAGCGCCACCTACATTGCACTCGCTCCTTGCTTTCTCTTCTCACAGGCATTTGAATCCACCTGTGGTGCC